>JADLZK010004741.1:0-11276 GCA_015847255.1 Hyparrhenia diplandra
GGCCGGTCAGCAGGCATCAGCAGCTTTGGCGCCGACCGCTGGTCGCATGCCGTCCCCAACCACGAACCTGCATGTATCTCAGTGCATCCGGTCGATCCCGGTTGAGAGTCGTCGGCGCCGGCCAAATCCCAGGAGCTAGCTGGTCCTCCCTGAGTCGAGTCCCGGCCTGCTGGAGCCCGGGCTCACGAGCACGTAAACAGCAAGCATGGCAGGCAACACGGCTCGCATGCATACGGCCGGAGTATAACATATACATGCATGGCAGAAAGACGCGGGCTTCTCTCAATCGCGATGGAGTCCACCAGGGCGGCGGCGGTCCTTCTCTCGATCGCGTGGAGTCCACCAGGGCGGCGCGGCGTCGGTCTCTCCCAGGTCGCGGTCGGTCTCTCCGTGATCGCGTAGATGAAACTTACATATAGATCAAAAGGGCAATAGATGTATTAATTATGGGCAAATACATGTATTTCATAGTATAAATAAATTAAAATGACTCAAATGTCATATGTTTTGCAAAGTGTAATTGTTTCGGGTGTCATTAGAGCAAAACAAATGTTAGAAGTCCTATAATAGCAAAGCGCCATGTTAGGAGTCCTATAATAGCAAATATCTCACTCTTAATTATGGCGTCATGTTTGGCTTGGTGTTCCTCCTGTATTCTTGGATGTAAACGTTGCCAATCTTAAGTAATATAAATTTCCTACCTTCAAAAAAAAAAAAAAAAAAAAAAAGCAACTTGAGAAAAGCACTAGTGTCAGCAGTGGTCACTCCCAGATCATGACCGCACTGGCAATACTCTAAGATCATGACTTTGTTAATGTTTTTTTTTTTTTTTTGAAACAACGGCGTTGTTAATGTTTAGTCACATGTTTATACATAAGTTCTATTTATCATTTTGTATCAAATTAAGCTTGCTTAGTTCTGACATGAGCCCAGGCTAGCATATTAAGCACAATGCATCTAGTAGTTGCGCTTAGAATGATCTATTAGTCTTAAGTTGGCACTTAATTCTAAGATAGATCCATTTAACATGTTTATGCTTAGGGCCTGTTTGGTTTCCATAAGTCGGGTGACTTATAAGTCAAAAATTCAAAATAAGTGACTTATTTTGCCGTAGTAGAGAGACTTATAAGTCATGAGACTTATAAGTCACTTGCAACTATTTTCTCCTCTTTTTTACCTTGACTTTGTCACCCATTTTCTCTTCTTTTCCACCCTGACTTATAAGTCACGCACAACAAAAACAGACATGACTTATAAGTCACTAATTTTTAGTCACCGACTTATGAGAACCAAACAGGGCCTTAGATGAGTATAAAATAGATAGTGTTCATACATGTTAACGTCCTGGGATACTGCTTAGATCAATCTAAGTTAGGTTCAGTCTATTAATCTCTAAGTGTGTCGGTTAGCCTAAATCAATTTTGTCATGCATGTCTATGTTGTCTTTCACAATCTGTGGCAGATAAAAAGAACGTTGGAATGGGAGGCAATAAATTCTTATAAAACACACACTATTTATTAAAAAACATCATGGAAAAAGGTGGCATCAACGTTTGAAAAAAAGGAGACAATCACTTCAGACTAGGTTGAGTGTAAGGTTAGTAAAGGACTTTTTTGAGTTTTAAATTGGTATCTAGGTACTAGGAACACTTTTCAGTAACCAATACGAAATGCTTGTCTAATCTGTATTGACCTTTTTCTTCAAAAACAAGAATAATAGGCTCTCAATCTTTCAAATCCGAGTGCTGCTTTTTGCCTCAGATTTTAGCAACTTTCCACCATATATCCTCCCCTCCGTATCATCCCCAACGTTTCAACCAAAGTACCAACAGAGCTATTCTCTGGAAAGTTGCCTGCTTACTCTGTAATATCAGTATCATTCTCTGTTGAACCTGCCCCTACAACAAATACACCCATCTTAAGTGGTTTAACCCCTTTCAATGTATACTTTCCAGGTCGTGTGTGTGCATAATGCAAGTGCATGTGGTCTTACATTATTTTCCCCATCTTTGTGTTCTTCACCTTTTTTGCCCATTTGCTTCCCCATCTTTGTTTCTTCCCCCTTTTTCCATTGCTTTTCTCCAATTCAATCCAACAACTAAACACCCACTAATGTAATCGACTGGTCAGTTTTTTCATTTGTTTTTGCTTCAGCACTGATTTTCGTACGGACTTGAGAAAACCGCCTCACACACAAACACCTACCTAGCTATACCAGCTAGATCTTCATGTTTCATGCTACTAGATGCATGTCTCCATCTCTACCGTAATGAGCCCCCAAGCGTAGGGGGCCAGAACTCCGTGGCGCCGTCTCGCTAGCAGCCACTGCATAAGTGGTGCTCGCCACCGGGACAAGGCACAACCCTCGACTTCGCAGGTCCTCCTTCACCTCGCCGCCGTCCTTCTCCTGACAGGAAATTAAACATTGTTAATTCATCTGTCATTGGGAGGAAACGTAACTTTTACTTTCAAGGTGCAAATAAAATAAAAGTAACTATTGTAGATCAAATTGACGGATAATTAGAACTTGCACTTGTACACTGCATACCACCTGTTGCTGCTGTAGCTGCTGCACAGGCCGTCCACACCTCAGGTAGGGAGAGCTCAGGGACTGCAGCGGTCAGGTTCATTAGTTCGAATCCCACAATTACAGATGTCGACCATGAGTTTTTTTTCCAGATATTTGATCATGGTGAAGTAGTATAGAATTCGTGTACTTACAGCTACTTGATCGTGCAGGAACCTGATGTATTCGATGGCCTCGTGAAGAACTGATGCAGTATCAGTCTAATAAAATTGACAGAGATCGGATGCGACGCATAAAAAATGATGTCAAGTCATCGATCAACTTAATTGGAACGAATTTTTGCTCAAATGCGTATGCAGAATTCAAAGGAAGACGAACGAGAGAGAGAGAGAGAGAGAGAAACCGATTGCAGAGAGATTATAAAAGAAGGGGGGGAAATTAGAAAGGGTTACCTTTCCAAAAGGCGAGACTAGTTGCTGGAGAGCAGTGATTCTGTCCCCAAGCTTCTCTTTCCTCACCTGCGCTCAGACAAGAATCAAAGACAATCATAACTAATTAAGCTAATGATCATAGCTTACAAGAATATGCATGCATCTAGCCTGAATTGCATGTTAATTGAGCTGGAAATCAAAAGATTTTGTCCCAATAATCGAAGGTGCAAGATGATATATATAATTATCTTCGGATTGCATGCGTCAGATGCAGCTGCCCGGTCGGTGTGCGTGCACACCTTGAAGGTTGGCAAAGGAGATGGCGTGGCGACCCGGAGTTTCTTCGCCGGCGAAGGCGAGCTGGAGACACTTCTCGTCGCCGACGAGCAAGCGTCTCGTGTAGCTTCCTCATGGGACTGCACCGGCCAGAGAGACCGATCAGAAACGCTAGTAGTAGACGAGTGCAAATGGAAGCGCCGGCGCGCGGCTCCGTTGAGAACCCGTACGGCCCGCCGTATCATACCTTGAAAGCCTTTTGTTCTAAGGCCTGCAAGAGAAGTGGCTTCGTCGTCATGGCCGTCGGCACTGCCGGCATGTCGCCGAGATTCAAGAATTCCGGCTGAGGGAACGGCGGCTTCGTCATCAGCGCTGCCGCCGACACGTCGCCGCTGTAGCTGGAATACACCTGGTTGCCACCGGCGTACATGCTGGACGCCCTCTGCGACGCTGCTGCCACGGGCGCCGCGCCGTCACCGTGGAGCTTCTGATCAAGCAGCGGGAAGTGGTGACCAGCGTCGCCGTGGAGCTGGAGCAGCGCGTTGAAGCTGGTGGTCGCCGGCTCTGCCGTCGCCGTCGCCGGCGGCGCTCTCTCGGCCCTGTCCGTCGATCATTCAAATCTCCATGCATCAGGAATGTAACCGTGCAGAGATTGTGCGAGCGTGCGTGCGTGCCAAGTTGAGAAATGAGTTGTCGGCTTACATGTAGGCTTGCGTCCAATCCATATGACGAAGGAAGGACGGCGGGTCGGCAGTGTCGACGACGTGCAAAGCTGGCCGGAAATCTATCGAGGTGGTGGTGCTCGTCGCCGCCGATTCCGCAGCGCTGTCCGGTTGGTCCGCCGTGGCCGGATCAGCTGTGGAGCAAGGCGACCCGCCGTCGTCGTCGGCAATACGCGTGAGCTCCACCACTCGTCTGCCATGGGTCGGTCGGTTTGCTAGAGGCAGGAGGCGTCCTACATACCGGAATCACGAAGATGACGGGTGTATATAGTAGTGCTATCGCAAAGTAGTTTAGGGAAGGATTTGGCTGGTATTTGCTAGCCGGGCTTGGAGTGAAAGTTTACGTGATATAGACGGCCGGTGGACTATGGGATTAGTTTGTGGAGAGCACAGGAGTCTTGCTCTCACGACTAGTGAGTTCTGACCTTGTGTCACAGCTAGTTTTGGTCCTTGCTTTTTTTATGTTGATCGGATTGGATTGTGTGATGGTTTAGTATCTGCCTAGTCCTGTGCGTATTGTGCGTGTACATAGTCACGCGGCTATGGTGTAGTCAAACGCAAGCACCGTGTTCATGAACAGTGTGGCCAGTGACCCTAGCTAAGTTGACACTTTGGAAAGGTGTCTGGCCCCAACATGGCGACGATGGCAGATGGCGGTGCCGGCGTCAAGGAAGAGGATGCTGCACAACCAGAATTTCATAATTCTCCCAGTGAAGTGAGCTTCTCCTAGTATTTTGTCATAAAAAAATTTAGTATAAACTTTCCGTCCTAAATGTCTTATAGTGATATTTCCATGTGAAATAACTAGTACTACCTCCATTCCAAATTGTAAGTCATCTGACTTTTTAAACTTTAAGTTTGACCACTCATCTTATTCAAAAATTTATACAAACATAGCCAAATTTAAATTATTTTTAAGAATATTTATTAATAAAGCAACCCATGAAAAAGAAATAAAATTTCTATAAGTTTTTAAATAAAGCGAGTGGTCAAAGTTAGAGATAAAAAAGTCAAACAACTTACAAAATTGGGATGGAGGAAATAGTAAGAAGTCCACAATTTTTGAAGTGGTGATCGGCCGTGATGCTACGAGCATGGATAGAGATGAGCTGATTCTGGACATAACTACATTGATGGTTGCTTGTAACGTGTGTGATTTACCACATCGTGTTGTTGGCGACCAAGGAAAGTTAAAGAGTTGCTGTTTTGTAGTAAGCGTAAAGCAACGGTGATTTTACTATGGCCGCGTTTCAGCAAGGTTCGTCAGCTCGGTCAATCGTAGAAAAGGATGTGAGCAGCAGACTATCCGGTTGATCGTTGTGACGGTAGGCTGGCGTCAAGGCGAGGGCCCCACACACTAGCACGCGTGCCTCTCCTCCCGGCCGTTGGTTTGGCAGTCGGGGCGGGGGCGACCAATTTGCAGTCAAAAGCCCCGAAAGCGACGGTCGCGGACGCCTGCGCCGCTCGTCCATCGGCGACGACCTCAGCTCCGGCCGCACCACCACTCCAGTCCAGCCGCAGCTACAGCTAGGGTACACTAGTTCCTCCTACTAGTCAACTCATAGTGATAGTACTCCTGTACTGGTAACAATCCTCCGACCTTCAGCAACCTGCTGCGTGGAATCTCTGCACGACAAAAGGGAGATATTTATTCAGAGTTTCAGTGGACACAACGGGTTCAAATTTGTCCGATTGGGAATTTGAACAGGTCCGCCGCCAGCCGTCGAGAGACACCAGAGCGGACCCTGCGGCGTCCCTCGCGTCGCTCCTGGGGGCGACTGGGGAACCCCCGCACCGACACCCACCTTCTCCCTCCCTCGCCGCCACGGAGGCCGGGGCCGCCGCGGCTCGGGCGCGGCGGCGGCAGCGGGGAGAGCCCAACAAGGCCCCCTCCCTGCGCCGCTCCCTCTTCCGGTGCTCCCCGTGCTCCCTCCCCACCACCCTCCCACCTCCTTCTCCGGGCGGGGCGGCCGCCGGCCGGTGGCCCGGCCGGTCGGCCTCTGGGCGGATCTGGCCCCAGCGCGGCGGGGCTCCACTTCCCCCGTGGTGGATTCGGCGGGAGGCCGCCGGCGACCGAGCCTTAGGGTTTGAGCTTTGGACCGGCGGTATTTCGGCAGCGGCGGCAGGCCGGGCCCCTCCCCGGGGCGGACCTCGCCGCGCTGGCGCCAGAGCTCCCTTCTTCCCTGGTGCTCGGCGGGCGCCAGCCCGGTCGACCTAGGGTTTCGACCCTGCGACTCGGCGCCGGCCGGCGGCGGCGTGCGTGGTGGCGATCCGGCCTCCCGGGGCGGCGATCGGCCCCCGCCCGGCGGATCTCCCTCTCCCTCGATGGTTCGGCCGATTGGCGCGCCGGGCCCAGCCGGTGTTTCGGCGTGCAGGTCATGGCGGCGGCGGCCCTGGGCCCTACGGTGGCCTCGTGGTGGATCCTGCGTGGTCGATCCGGTACGGGAGTGCCGCCGCTCTCGATCCCCACCGCCCGGGCGGGCGCCCACCTCTTGATGCATCGGGCGCCGCTCCTTCTCTACCGGCGGCCCGGAAGGCGTGCCTCGCCCGGTCGCGGCGGCGCCCGGCCTCCCACTATCGTGGGTGGAAGGTCGGGGCCGGCCGTTGCCACCTTGTGTTAAGCTTGGGAATGCGGAGCGGCCGTGGATCAGCGGTGATGCGGTCGGCGTCAGCTACGTCCTTTGGAGGCTGCAGCGGTGCGGGGGGCGGCTGCGGTCGTGGTGTCGGGTGAAAACCCCCTCCCCAAGCTTCGCCTTGGGCCGACGGCGATGGCGCGACGCGTCACTACCTTCTTGAAGGCGTCGTTATTCGTCCGTCGGCGCGCGAGCTCGAGCGAAAGTTCCGGTGGGTGCTCTCAACGCCCGGTGTCGCCCGTGGGGCGTCATCTCCTTCTGAAGGCTCCGTTGAACCCTCCGAGCTCCGACGCGCCATGCGGTTCCGCCCGAGCTCCATCGTCGCCTGGCGTCAGCGGCTACCTTAGCGGCGCCCGTCAGCGTAGCCCGCCTCGCGTTGGGTTGATCTTGGCTTTCACGCTTTATCTGGCTCGCCCCCGCCGGCGCCTCGATGTTGCAACTTCGCCAACGTTCATCTTGGCGCTTGGACGCGTTACGCCCCCGTATGCGTCGCCGGATGCAGCTGGCGGCCTAGGGCCACCGGCGTAGCGCTCACCTTGGCGTCGTTTCGGGGGATGACAACACTGCTATCGTCGTCGTCGTTGCTTGGCCTTCGGTCACCGGGCGGCGTCCTTGGATCCACCTCGGGCGGCTGCCCGGCGTGTGAAGCCCCCTTCATGACCTTCGTGAGGGCGCCGGCGACCGGAGCTTCCACTCTTCTATCCATTTGGCGACTCCTGAGCGCCGGCCTAGCGATGTTGCATGTCGCGTGTTGTTTGTGTTTGTGGTTTGATGGGGTGGTCTCCTCCTTCTTGCTTTTGTGTTGTGGCCCTCTCTTTTTGTGGTCGTTTTGTGTTTGTTTTGTGGTGTCGTGTTGTTTTGTGTTGTTCGGCGGTCTTGGCCTTTTTTCTCTTAATGAAAATGACACGTGAAGTCGGGAGAAAAAAAAAAAAAAAAAAAAAAAAAAAAAAGACACCAGAGCCTCGCCATCAGCCATGCTTTAGTCAACAGCGCGCAGACTAGAGAGAGTCAACGACAACCGCGTGCAAGAATACGCCAGATTACTGTCAATTGTCAACACAGACCAGAGACTGACTGACAGACAAATGCAGGGGAAACTGCTTGCTTGCATGCTCGGCAGGCGGCGCGTCGATCGTCACGACGTGGCGGCGGCCGGTGCTGTGGCTGTGGATGGGTGGGGCTGCGGGCCGAGAGACTGACGGCGACGGACGCCGGCCGGCGAAGAGAAGACAAGAGAATCCCGACGACGACATTCGTGGCTAATCAAACCAGATTAACTACTTCATGGCGGCAATAAGCGGACAAGGTTAGTTACGACTAGGACGCAACTGCTATCAGGGAAGAATAAATAGTAAGTTATTAAAGCCTGGTCAGCAAAAGGTCGTTGTGTTTAGCCAACGTAAAGCTTTGCATGTTGTTCTTAAGTAAGAAAGAGTACTACTACTACTCTAGTAAATTAATTAGTAGCAAAGAAGGGGTTGCGGCTATATATGGGTATTATTTATGCATCGATGACACACCATTTTTCAGAATCTCTGTTCCGCTGCTGCCACCGTGTAAGGATTTCCAACAAACCTTGTACCCTTGTGGTTATCGCATCCCAGCAAACTGCATTTTTCTAGTCGACAAAGGTCATTGTGCTAAGATCAGCCTTGTTCCCTGATGTAATCCCTAGCTTGTACGTACATTGCTGATTGTGGTCTCCCTTGATAAGGAACGTTGACAAAGCCATTGATCTGAGCTAGAGAGATGATTTTTGCGACTGAGATGCCGACTGATGATGTTTTATTTTTTTTTTTGAGAGAAAACAGTTACTCCATGGTTGATAAATCAGGGTCCATAAGTTGAAAAAAAAATACAATGGAAATCAGAGTCTAAGTGCACCGGGTTTCAAAAGTCTACAACTGCATATATTAGCTGCCCAACAACCCTATTGGGCAGGGAAAATAATGTGCATGTGGAAGGAGATAGTGTGTCATAAAGGTCAAGAAGTGTCAAATTATGCCCGGCGATGTAATAAGATCCACGATCATGACAACCACTCTCATGAAGAGACTTGACCTGATTATCGTCCAGTTCTTTTAAGTCAAGGTCTGATTCCCCGGAGACACGAGTGAGTGCAGTGGGATTTGTTTGGCCAGTTAGTCAACACGCTCACGACGTCAAATCGAGGCGTTGACGAGTGTTAGGCGTGCTTCCCTTTAAGCACAATTAGTGCCGGTATAGAGTAGTACGAATCATTTGACAAGATATTTTTCCTCATGCAACCATGGATGAGAGGTTACGATAAATCGCGTCAAACTCGCATCTTTTGCGGTGCACGTCTGCTACTGCATATATACGTACCACATAAAATTTTTAGGTTTCTTTCACAAACAAAAATGCGCCCATCTTCATTCTTTACTGCCCCAACCAGAATTATAACGTCCTTGTCATTAGAAAAAAGGCAGAATTATAACTTTCATAAAAAAAACTCATTTTGTTCTTATCTTAATGTTACTACAACTCGTAAGATTTTGCACCACAGTACAAGCGTCAAGCGCAATCTTAACTTAGGGCCGACAAATGGAAATATAATGAAGATAAGCAGAAGGGAATTACAATGGGGTATCCCTATTGACGAACAAAACCAATTGCGTTTCCGTGCGGCCCAGGCCCAGCGTTTGCTTGCTTTACCGCAGAAGAAGGCTCAAAAAGGAACCAGCTCAGCCCGTGTGCCGGGCCGCCCACCCAAACGACCGCGCGCCTTGCGGCCTTGGCCCAGTTACCGGTCACGCTGCGACTGCTCAAGATCTTTTGGGCACGGTTCGAGAAAAAACATGGGAAGGGATCCGGGCCAGGCACGGCTGGTTGGAAAGGCCCAACACAAAGCTGCACGCGTCACCTTGCCTTATCTGCAGCAACTGATCGATCTGGACCACGAACGACAACCCGGTCCGTACGTGTACCGTGCACGTGTTTCCTGTCTCTCTCCGCCAAGCAAACAGACGAGCGTGGCGTGACAGCCGTACTTGCCTACGTACGTACATTTCGTACCTTGAGATGATGTACGTACGTGGCGTGGGACTGTGGCAGCTCAGCCGGGGACCCTCCGATTGCTTGGCACACGGGGGTGATCAGTGATGTGGAGGCCGGAATGGTGGCCATCGACCTCGTGGCAATCGGGTACGGCGACGATTATTGGCTTATTGCCTCCCACTAGTTAGAACAAATCTATCCTCCTCTCAATTAAATAACAATCGAGGTAGGTTTGTACAAATAAACAAAAAAAAAAAGGACGTTTAGTACAAATTTATAGGTTTGTACAAATAAACATATTCAATAGTCAAAGGATTATCATGGCAAGGAGTGGTAGGCTGATTTGGATCAAGTCCATGCTCTCGGCGATCCCCATATACACCATCCTGGGCAGATGGACTGCCGCCTTGGGCGCTCGAGGAAATTAACAACATATCACGGGGCGCTTCCTATGGACCGGGCGAGGGATTCATCCGAGGGAAATGCATGGTTGCACGGCCTACGGTGTGCCGCACCGACCTCGGGGCCTCGGCGCCCAGGACCTACGGCTAACCTCTATGGCCCTTCGAGACAAGGTGGCTTTGGCTACGCTAGCCCGATGAGAACAGCAAGATGGTCACGTGGTGCCAATCAAGGCCGACAAGGACGCCCAAGCCTTCTTTGACATGTCAACATACACCGAAGCCGGGCAACGGAAGATCAATGACTTTCTCGACCGGACGATGGATCCATGGGCGCGCGGTCGAGGACATAGCTCCATCGCCGCTAAGCCGTCGGCCGAAGGTGCATCAGCAACACGACGGTGGCGTAAGGCTTACGGGGCCCGAGCTTGGGTGCGACGGGGACACGGGGCATCACAATCCCGCTGGTTTATGAATATCTAAAGCTTTGGGACCAAGTCACGCCGCGGCGGCCTAAGCGATGCCGAGGATCGCCTCATCCGGAGATGGTCAACCAATGGAAAAATACTCCTCCAAGTCATCGTACCGTACCTTACGGATGGCCTCGCACTCCAATACCCGGGTGCAAGCGCATATGGAAGACATGGGCCCGCTTAGAGTGAGGATATTCATGTGGCTGGCTTTAAGGAGGCGACATTGACGCGGCCGGGAGGAGAAGACATGGACTCGGCGCGCTAAGACAACCGCCACCGCGGCGACCGGGAACCGGAGACCATCGATCACATCATCGCGGCATGCTCGATCGGTCTCCACGACAAATATGGTGGACCATCTTAGCGGTTCTCGGCGCGAGACTCCTCGCAAGTAGGGGCCAACTCAACGCTAGAATGGTGGGACGGTTTGGCGGAGGAGGTGGCATGGCGACAAAGCTTAAGGGAGCCGGATACCTTGTTCACCCCGGTGGCTTGGGAAATTTGGAAGGAGCGGAATGCGAGGTGCTGCCGAGAAAATCCAGCTCCCAAAGATCAACCAAGCTGCTAGCCACCATCAAGCACACCGCCCGATCGGTGGATCAAGGCCGGGTTGTCTAATTCACGCAGTAGTCAGCAGACCCGATCATTTTGGGGAGGACCAAACCAATTGAAAAGATGTAACCTCCCCGAACAAAATGTTGTAAAAACTCCTCTTCTTAAAAAACAATGAAAGCATAAACCTTTTGCGTTTTTGAGAAAAAAAATAGTCAAAGGATTAGGTACGTACAAATTTAT
>JADLZK010004743.1:600000-849766 GCA_015847255.1 Hyparrhenia diplandra
CCTAACTTTGGCTACTCGTTTTATTCAAAATTTTGTGCAAAATATCACTTATTTTGTTGTGGCATGGTTTATTTAACAAATGGTCTTTAAGAATGACTTAAATTTGACTGTTTTGCATAATTTTTTTTCGAATAAGACGAATAATTAAACTTGTGGTCAAAAAGTCAAACGAACTATAATTCAAAATAGAGGAGTACACTCGTGCTCTACTGCGAAGCAGCGGTAGATGCCCGCATACAAGCCGAAGCGGCCTGTAGGCCAAAAAAGCGGTTGTTAGCCGGAGGCAAAACAACCGGTTGCCTGTTACCATTTCTCTAAATATATATACTATGCTCTGAGATTCTCACTAACCAAATATAGAGAGGTAGCGAGAATGCCGTACAAGATATAGAAGAGTTATCGGAGATTAAAAACATACAAAAAAACGATTTTTAGTCAAATAGCTCTCTAAATGATGATCTGAAGAGTATATAATTTTATAAAGTCTCTTGCAGATGCTCTTACTACATAATATAAATGCCAAAACTAGCCAGGTTGCCAAATGCAGTTCTTATTCTTAATAAATAATAATAAAAAAAAAGGCAAACGCGCTCGATTACAACTAGCGGACAGAGCATAAAGCTATCATTGCCGGATTATTGCAGTTAACGAAGGAACTCGTCGCATGGCCGGCCGGCCGCCCAGCGCCGGCTACCATGTCTCATGCATGATGCATATAGTGTATATATAACAATATAAAAGAATCCAGGGACAAACGACGATGATCCAATGCACGTCTGCTAGTGTATATATATACGTAA
Source organism: Hyparrhenia diplandra (assembly GCA_015847255.1). Taxonomy (NCBI): domain Eukaryota; kingdom Viridiplantae; phylum Streptophyta; class Magnoliopsida; order Poales; family Poaceae; genus Hyparrhenia; species Hyparrhenia diplandra. Next base: position 600,801 of record JADLZK010004743.1, read on the forward strand.
GGATGCAGCAAGCAGTGGACTGATCGATGTTCCATAGTTTGAAGTACCGGCCAAGAGAGAGCTGCCTTGATCTTGAAGGAGGAATTGAAGCAAAAAGTGAAGTAGTGATCGATATATATGGGCGACAAGGCGACGCTGAGGCTGGCGAGGCAGGAGCTGGAGGATCTCTACCTGGGCGTGCCGGACGACTCCGTCGATCTCACCTTCAGGGACTTCGCCTTCAAGCCTGCCTCGTCGTCGTCCGGTAAACCCCTTACCGGCGGTGGTGGCCACCACCACCACCGCCAGCAGCAACTTGCCAAATAATGCTGCGGCGACACTAGCAGATCATGTAACGAGTGTCGACGGTGACGCGGACGGCGAGCGCAACAAGAAGCAGACCACGGCGAGCGCCGGCTTGGCCAGGTCGTCCACCAACATCTTCACCTACAGACCCTTGGAGGATCACGAAGATGTCGTCGCCAGAGGCGGCGGTGGTGGTGGTGCTGCTGGTGGCGCCGGCGCCAGCGCCGGCGGTGGAAGCATGCTGCAGCTGCCTCCAATTCCTGCTTCTCCTCTATCAGTACACCTCGGCTACAGCGACGACGATGACAACGACGACGACTATGCCGATCATCATCAGGACCACTACCCAGAAGCTCCTGCAGGCACGACTACTAGTAGCAGATCGGCCGCTCCTGCTGCTGTCAGAGACCACCACCAAGCTGCTGGTGCTGGCGGCCGCCGGTCTCGGAGATCACACGTCGCTGATGATGCCATGGGTGGCCGTGACCGGCGTGCGCCTCGTGGCAACAACAACTTCAGGCGGCCGGGCATACCCCACTCCAACATCTGCGCGCTCTGCAACAACTACGTCTACGTCTTCCGCCATCGTTGCTTGGTACGTACGTTCGTTCTTGGTGTGTGCAAACTATTCATTCAGTATGTATTGTCTTTTGATTTGATGATGGTAATAGATTTTTTTTTAAATAAGTTGATGAACATAGATAGATAAGTTGATGAACACTGACATGATGATGAATATACTATAGGTGTGCGGGCGCGTGTACTGCCGGCGGTGCGTGGGCGCCGGCATGGGCGACATGACGGAGGGCCGCAAGTGCATCGACTGCCTGGGCCGGCGGTACAGCCACAGGTACATCCACCGCGCCGGCGACACCGGCCGCTGCGGCCTGTGCTTCTGGGGCAACGCCAAGGCCGTCACCGCGCAGGAGCTCATCTGGGCCGAGAAGGGTCCGGCGCCGCGGAGGCGACCGCGGGCATACGGACACTCCTCCACCTCCACCTCCTACGCCGCCGGAGGCGACGGTGGCTACTACAGCAGCACCAACACCATCGCCTCCGCGTCCATGAGCATGACCATGAACAGCGACAGCAGCATAACCATGATGAAGATGAACGGCGGCCAAGGGAGGAGCATCAGCGGCATGCCGACCTCGGCATCCTCCTCCTTTGTCGCGGCTTTTCCCAATAACCCTCACGCACTTCCACTCTGAGGATGGATCATCCATATGTGATAGCGAGTCCAGCCCTGCAAGATTTTTCATATATGCATGCCACTAGTAGCCAGAGTATATATATGTTCATCTCTTTGCGAAACCTACATTTTTTTGAGGAAAGAAATGCAAAACCTATTATTATTACTTGTAGCATAGCATCGATTGATTGATTGTAAGACAGTCTGGTATGAAAACTACATCGATTGCTTCAACGCAACAATTACCGGACATGCATGTGCTTTCGAGTTCATATGTAACTTTCAACGACAATCCCTTGTGGTTTCATTCAACAACCAGCACCTCGTTGCTGAGGAATCGTGTTGTTGTTGAGCGGTCAGTGCCAGCTATCATACTCGTTCGTACCCATGTCCCCTGATCTCTCCTACAAGATGGAAAAGGATTCGATTTGTACATTATGAAAATTAGTGGCGGAGGCAGAAATAATTCTCGGGTGTGGCAAGTGATTAATAATAGAGATCAATAACATCTATGATATAACTATGAAAGAGCTCACCAAAACATTACATAAACCTACACTTCTTCTATATTTCAGTGTGCCTGAATTTTAAGATAACTAGGTGTATTCCCTTGCCATTGGAATTTAAGTTTAGTTTTGCTAACCATTTGATGAATGAAAAGAGATATAAAAATGTGAATTATTTAATTAGAACCGCAAATACATAAACGTTAAGGGTCTCAAGGATTAAAAAAACAATACTCCCCGTGTTGCCGTGAAATTTGCTGATGATTTGGAATAAGACTAGTTCACCAACCCGTGCTCTCGCACAAAGGTTAGAATCTTATGATTCACTTACTAAAAATAATTTGTTATATTTAGTATCTTTTTCTCTTCCCTAATATTTTAAAACAATAGCTATAGTAGGTACTCTATAGTCTACATTTAATTGTGATTATCTATCAAATATTGATATAATTTTTATTTTCTTTATGTAGCACATTTATGTATCTCCAATATACATTTAGCTATTACATATGCTTAAACCATGATAATTTAGATGCAGTCTCTATATTTTTGAAGGCATAAACAACTATTACTTAGGCCAGTCTCAATGGAAGTTTCATGGACGTTTCATGCACATTAAATGGGGTGACACATCAGCAGGAATTCACTTTTTGCATGAAACTATGAGGAGAGAAAAGAGAAAAGTTTCACCATGGTGAAACTCTTGAGCGTTGTTTCCTAGGTGTTGGAAACAAAGGTGAAATCTCCATTGAGAGGTAAATAGTGTTTCATCATGGACTCCATGCATGGAAGAGTAAATATGAGTGGGTAGAAAGAGAAGTTGTGGGACTGTGAGCCTATGAAACTGGCGTGCATTGAGAGAGACATCTATTTCATGTCAAAGTTTCACATCTTGGAAAGCGGAAGGTGAAACGCTCCATTGAGACCGGCCTTACTATGCTCAAATATTTTAGATGGTTTGTAAAAATTTAGGATCTATATTTTTCTATGGTGTTCGTGAGTAATAATTTGTTCAAAGAATCTTTTTCTAGCACCGTATGTATTAAGTTCTAACATAAATAAACTTAAATTGTGTAAAGTTTTATTCCATCCCCATTACATGATATAATTGAAAATCTGTACTCAAACATTTTTTATCTAGTTTTTTGCATGTATTAATTATAAATTATAATGTTGATTGTATCATTTATTTAAAACAATCATGTTTTACTTTATTTATGGAATATTCTAGGTCATAGGCTACCATCTTAGTTTTGACAATGTCATAAATAGTTGCTCTATTGTGCACCATGGCATTCAAGATGTTGAATTTATTGTATCATATTATTATTTTGTATTAAACAAATATTTCATAAAATTAATTTACTAAAACTCATGTGACATAATGTGTAGATCAAATTGTCTAAATTTTTTTTGAGGACAACAACTTACAAATTTATTGTCACAGGTGTTAATATAACTTTAAATGAGTTGTAAGTGTCATTATTACTACTGCGTGTGGTTTGCTAAGGGTATATTTCACATTTGATAAGCCTATTAAAACAGTTATTTTCTACTTATGTAAGTTCTAACTTATGGATGCTAGTTTTTTTTTGTTTGTAATAGCTTAATTATATTTAGTATTTACACAATTACATGTAGATTTGAGAGACTTTGATAATTTTTTAAAATGACCGAGAGGTGGAGAGCTTAGGTACAAACTATATAGGTATATATTGCATTACATTATCTTTCATAATCCCATTTGTGGGCAATTTTTTACATGAACTATTTTAGCAACATTAGCTGTAACTCATGGTAATACAGTGAAATTATTCTTAAGATGAGAACGGGCCTACAACCTAGTGGTTGGAGGAAAACATTATTATAAGTTAATAAACAATTGTACGTGATGCTCAATAAGGATTATATGAAGATTTTTTGGTGCAAATCCAAGGACGTTACAATTAAAATGAGCATTATACCTATTGGCCAATAAGTACCATACCATGTAAGTCACAAGAAACAAATTAAATTGTAGTTATGGAATTTAGCAACACGGCCATACCTTTAGTTTGGTGCAAGGGACCAGTGTTGTTGTTGTAGATGTCATGGATGTTGAACGCCTTGGCATCGGTGGCCTGCGTTGTTGTAGATGTCGTGGATCTTGACGTAGATCTCCTCATCATCCACATGAAGCTGACACACAGTTGCCCTTCCACCCACTCGATGTGGCTAGATCGAACACCAGTGGTTGGTGCACTTCCAGACGCAGGCTTCCTCCATGCATTGGATGGAAATTCCCACCTCTTTAGCAATTGATCATCTTTCTCGATGCCTATATTTTAGGGTGTTTTGTGGCTCGGACACACATGTCCTCGACCTCATTGACACCGAGTGGTGTCTCCTTGGAGAAGTAAGCGAAGTTGGCTTGTCGCACACCTGCATTGTCATCACGTTAGCACTGACTGTGGTAGTGTGGAAGTAGATGGAGTCATTTGTAGCATTGTCTGTCTTGTAGGTGTAGCATCTCCTTCGTCGCTGTGTTTGCCAATAGGTAATTGGTGTAGCGTCGCCTTCCTCATTGGTGTTTAGCAATATGTAGTCGGTGTTGCATCATCTACCTCATTGGTGTCGGCAGGCAGTGTATGCCTTCTCTATGAGACCTCATCGTTGGCGTAGGAGCAATTATAGTTCGTATACTCATCTCGACATCGACCGATGCGGTGGTGTCACTGATGTAGGTGTGGGGCCATTCTCGCTGGTGTCCTTGCCTACTCCATGAATCTAGAGTCCAGACATTAATACCAGCAAGCGTACATGGAGCTGTGTGCAGGAATAATCAAATGAGTTTCTCACCTATGGAGGACGACATGCATGCCATCACCCTCCTCAGTTCTGGAATGCGGCATCTTGGATCTCTAGTGGATGTTGACGAAGGATGTGTTGATGATTATGACAAAGCTGTTGAATGTGTCATCCGTGTCTGTTTGGCAAGCACACAACCTGCTCATGCTGCTGTTGGTGCCCCTGATAAATACGTTTGCTCCAGTCTTCCACAACTGACCAACAATCTTTGTACACCATTGATGGAGATCTTAGGCCTAGCACTCCCTATGCAGCAAGCTTGTGTGCATCCATGGCGATCAAAGATGTGATCAGTAGAAGATCTTTTTGTAAGATGAGGTGCTTGTTTCCTCTTGCACCCAGAAAAAAAAAGGCAGGGGCTGCTCATGGTTCAAAAAAAAATACTTTTATTCAGTAAACAAAAATCATAATTGATTATGCTCAATAAAGATTAGATATAAAAAATTATTTCTGCAAAGTAATCCAAGAACATTAAAATTGAAACTAAAATTATAACTAAGGTCAATAAGTATTACATCATGTGCGTTGCAGGAGACAAAAGTGATCAAAATAATAGCAGGAGCGTAGAGCCATGTATGATAGACAGACCCTTCATAATAATGTTACAAATGGTTTTGTATACATGTACAGACCAAACAATCATTCATGGTGATAGCTACAACCCTACAGGCCGCAATAGACAGCGATGAGAAAGCATAGTCGATTATCATAAAAACATTAATTGTTGGATCTCGTGTCTTGGCCAGGTCGGCAAGAAGCAATCAACGGGAAACCAGACGGTGAAGTCCAAAGAAATTGGAGTGGGAGGAGTGCGGACCTGGTTGCTGGTACACACTGGGACGTGGAGCACCTCGACGTTGAAGGAGTTCGCAGGTGAGCGTGACCATGTTGCTGCTGATCGACGGGGAGAGGGACGTGAGAAGCTGCCCATGCGCTAGATTAGATGGTACGTAACCAATTCTGTTTTTTTTGTTATAATAATGTATTAGATAATAACTAATCATGGACTCATGGAGGCAGTCTCGGTCGGTTTTTGTTATAATAATATATATTAGATAATAACTAATCATGGATCGTCGATTCGGCTAGATTGGACCGGAATTGACACGTGTTCTTCGACCTTCGAAGCTTCGAGATGGCGACGGGGCTGCAGCTTTCGCCAGCGGCGACGAGCAGCAGCTCGAGCGACGAGGAGGAGGGGGAGGAGCCGTCGGGAGGGGGGCGGCCGGCCGGGCGCCGGGGCGGGGGGGCGGCGGGGTAGCGGGGCGGGAAGGGGGCGCGTGGGGGGGGGTGGTGGCGGCGGTTGCGGAGAGATAGAAGGCTTAAAGATATTTTTTATTTGCTTGCTTATCCCCTAGAGATTACATGCCTCTTGCTTATATAGCCCGACTAGTGGGACTTGTAATCTAAGCAATCTCTATAAGGTTTCCTTATACGACTGGAATACCTTTACAAGCAATTCCTATATTATTATTTCCTAATAAGGGTCTCCCTTATAGATGAGATAGCCCCTTGCACACCAAAAATTACCTAAGATAATCCTAACTTGAAAGCGAAGCAAACTCGAGTCGTGACGGGAGAGGGGAAGGTGGTGGCGGCGGGGCCGCCCCTGCGTGCGCCGCCGGTCCCCCCCCCGGGCCGGGCGGCGTTATGCGTTTTGGCCCATCTAGCCACTCTTGGGGTGGCCCAATTCGTTCATGACATGGACTCATGGAGGCAGTCTCGGTGGGTGGATTTTCTAATAGCGTGGTTTTTCTCCTTAAATAAAGATAATATATTAATTAATATTGATCATTAATGTTTTATTTTCTATAATGGCAACTGGTGGGTAATTTTTAGAAAAACAAAATAGATAATGGTTGCGGTTGTTAGAGTCTATTGATTAATGGTTAGATGTTTTTAATTATTGTGAGAATTTTTAGGATTTATCTTTTTTTTTTTCTTAGCGCATCGGTGAGGATTAATGTGGAGCCTTCGTTGGAGCCTCCAATTAGTAATAGTAAAATTATTGCTACAAAGGATAAACAATTAGCAATTCCTTAATTAAATTAATTAGTACGAAAAGATGGATAGTCCAATGACAATTTCTAAATTATAGCACACCATTGGGTTACGTTTTTCTTATTTGGTGCCATATTGTAGCACAATTTTATTTAGGGTTTTAGACCCACAGCCTACCATCCGCCGACCATGCATGAGTCGTGGTCATACTGCCATACACATGCTATGGTTCTTGTACTCCGTTTATATACTGTAATATAGTGATTCTAAAAGCTTTAGGATATACTACACAAAAAAATATATGTACCCTCACTTTATTTCCTAATCATAAGCTATTATCAATACATGATTAATAGCGATTATTGATAAATGGATAATATTTGATGTAAAAACTGTTTTTATCTCTCCAATCCATTAATTTTTTAATACTCCAGACTGAGAGAGTATGACACTAGGGCCGGAAGAATATGTCGTTTTGGAGTTGTAATCAAATTGAATTCGACACCGGGCGCAGCAGCAGATCAACACACAAGAAGCATCGTGGGGCTGCTGGATGGAAGTTTACTAGTTTATAGCCCCCAACCGAAAGTTTTCAAGGCGATTTTTCTGGCCGCCCGCAGGTTTTGACGAACGGTGGGTCCCACGTGTCGGGTTTTTCTCTTTCCCCCTCCCACCTCGCTCACTCCGCCGCCATCCCTCCCTCCTTCCCTTAGGGGCGATTTGCGGCTCGGCGGCGGCTCCATTTCGGTGGCCGGATGGATCCCGCCCTCCCTCTCCTCCTTTTTTCTTTTTAGCCAATGCGCGCGGGTTTGCTAGTAGGCCATCACGATCAGGCGCAAGACCAACCAAGGCAGCGCGTATAGAACATGCGGTATGGGCGGCTGGAAACATCTCATCTTGAGTCAGCGCGGTGCGGCCACAGCTACCGGTCGTAACGCCACTCGCCGCCGCAGGGCGGTGCAAGAATCCGGACCGGCGTCGGGTGGTATAATCGGGTCAGCAAACGCGTGACGGCGCCCACGGCCAAAAGCGCGCCCTCCTACCTCCCCAAGCCCGCCTCTCCTCTTCCCGCCGGCGCTCCCCACGCCGCCGGGGGACTCGCTGGGAGGCCCCGCCTCGAGCCGCGCAGGAGCGCCGGCCACCGCCGCCACGCCGAAGACTGGCGCGACGCATTGCCTCGCGACATGCTCCGTCCAGCCGACACGAAGCTTGTCGCGTCGCCGGGGCCAGAAGTCCCATGCGCCGCCCCCTTTGACGCGTTACTAAACGGACGACATTGAGGCCCCCAGCCCATTAACACCGCCATCTGCAAAATAAATAAATGCGCTGGAGCTCCACCGCGCCAAATGGCCAAGCCAACACTGCATTCTCACAGGCCATTAGCATTCGCAGCTTGGAGAGACATTGGCTCCTGCGTGGCGGTGACGTCACGGCAATAGCAAGGAGAAATCATTCTCTGGCAGGGCCATGGCGGCTCTTGGCGGTGATGCAGATGGGTGCGCCGATCGGCATCCGGGCGGGGCGTAAGGGAGAGCACAGCCGCCGCCGACTTTCCGCCGAGGATCGAGTCCGCCAATTCGACCGAGTCCGCCGCCGCCGAATCCCTCCGCTCCTTGCCACCGCCTAGGCTGACGGCGGCACCCACCAGGAAGACAACCGGGAGTCCCTCGAGCCCCGGGCGGGCCTTTGAAGCGAGCGTGACTCCCTAGCTAACCCCTCCCACCCACGGACGCCGCCGCCGTCCACGTCGGCCGGGCCACTCCAGCGCCTCGCAGTGACCGCCATCGAGCGCCGCTACGACTAATTTTGTCACTAGAAGCCTAACTCGCTAAACAAGCGCGAGCCGAGGCCGCCAAGCTCCTCCTCGCCGATGTGGGCGAATACAATACCGGCGAGGACGCGAGGTTGATGCCAACGACCGCGATCAATAAGAAATCGTCCGCCGCCAAAACACCATGGCCGAGCGCCGCACCGCGGTGATGCAGATGGCCGCGACGCGATTAGGCGACGGGGTGCCGCCTCCGCCTTGATGGGAGCTCAATGGCCGCAGCGCCGCGGCGCCCCGAGCGGAGGGCGCCGGCGTCACGCGGGGATCCACAAGCCATGGGCAATCCACTCGTGATGGCCGCCGCTCCCGCCGACGAAAGAGAGAATGGGGAGGCGGTGCCACCGGGACCCACCAGGACAAGGGAGACGTGGGAGAGACGAAGGAGGGGGGCAGCGGGACCACCGACCGTACATCATGCAACCGAGGATCAGTGTCCGTTGAACCAAAATCCGACGGCTTTCACCTCTACGCCGGCGTGTCCACCTTGAGGCGGGTTGTGGCCTGGGCGTCTCATATCTCTACATGCGTGGGTTTGCTAGTAGGCCACCACCATCGAGGCCCACAAGACCAACCAGGCAGCTCACGTAGAACATGTGGTATCCATCGCGCTGAAACATCATCTCTCATCTTGAGTCCTCACGGGCTGGCCACGGCCGGGGTGGTAAAAGGCCCTACAATTTAGCCTAGCAAATTTTAAAATTGGACCGGATTAGGATTGGACCGTAAAATAATATAGTTTTGAACTAAAAATGAAAAGGGTCAAGTGTGATTGTGAAAAAAAAAAAAGATCCATTACCACGCCAAGCCACAACCCACAAGGACGGAGCTCCCACATGTAGCACGCCGCCTCCTCCTCCCACGCTGCTATGTTGTGGCTTCAGCCGCCGCCTTTGCCTAAACCCCCGCACCACTTCCGTATCTCGCGCCGATGCGACTTTCCGCCCGAGCATTGCGGCAAGATCTCCCGTCCCGTGAGATAAGCGCAAGGAGTTCATGTAATTTTTTGATGTTTTCTCTTGCCTTGCGAGCCTTTGGAAGAAGATGATTGGTTGCATGCTATGGAGAAATAGTTGAACAACGGCACCAGTGCAATGATCATGAAAAGGTGTTGTATGCCTCGGGACAACTCTAAGGAGCAGCTCGGACATGGTGGGAGACTTATCGCCGCTGCGTCTCAATAATGCTCCAGCCATTACTTGGGATGGTTTTATGAAGAGCTTTAAAGCTCGTCGCATTCCAACTAGTCTCACATTCTTTGGCAGCTTGCCCCCACTCTTGACATGTGCAGCAAGGGCCTCAAAGATCTTTATCTCACCATCTTTTCCCGATGAGCACAGGCCCCTTAGACATTCCTACGTATGAATGTGAGGGATCATCCAATCTTCTTGGCTTCTCCGATTTGTCCCCACCCTTCTTCTAATGCACGAGAGCGTGGCCTCGGGAGCTACCTTCTTGGCCTTTCCCTTCTTCTCCTTTCCTTCTAGAGTGGCATTAGGCTCCGGTTTCTCTAGCTTGGCTTTGTCCTTCTTCGCCATTCCTTCTAGAGGGGCCTCAGGTGCACCCGACTTATCTTCTTCGATCTTGCTCTCCTTCGCCTTGGAAGGAGGGTAGCCTCAGCCCAAGCCATAAGCTTCTCCTCCCTGGCCTTGGCCTTTTTTGCCTTCCCAGTTGGATCAGGACTCAAGGCAGGTCTCTTCCTCTCTTGCTCTGCCTTGGACACCTTGGCCGCCACCGCGGCCTTCTTTTGAACCACAGGCACCAGGCTCCCGTGCTCTGATTTTGACTCCGATGACTCCCCCTCCTTGGAATCGGATTCTGGCTGGGGAGCCCAGGGCATATGCTTGGTGGCGCAGCGAGGCACCTGGGGCATCTGGAAGGCTTGGACGTTGGTGTCGGAGTCAGATTCCAAGTTCGCCTCTGATGAGTCGTCCTTGTTAGCCGCGGCCTGTGGGGTCCTACGCTGCGCGAGGAGGCGAGGAGATTCCTTCAACTCTTTGGAGCCAGATTCCTCGGTGGAGGACTCCTCTAGCGGCGGCGACGGCGGTGGCGAAGGCGCGCGGCACTTGCGGGACATCGCTCGTAGCTAGGGTTTATGGGGGCGGTGGGGAACGGGGAATGGGAAGGCCGGATGACTCGGTTGGAACATAAGTGGAGGCCTGCCTCTCGGAGTGGACTTAGATTCGGTGCCTAGGCTTCATGGTGTACCCTGCGGTTGTGGCCATGTATCCAACGTCCAAATCGTGCTAAAAAAAAATCCCATCTCTCATCTTGAGTCCTCACGGATGGGCCATAGCCCACAAGGATGGAGGTCCACGCGATCAGAAGGCCGCGCTGCTCCTCCCATGTTGCCGACTATGGCTTCAAAGACAAATTTCTGCGCTTTGCATGAACCACATGCACCCGGGCTCGTGCTACGACTCCAACGACTCACCCTCCCGGAATCGGATTCGCCGGGAGCCCGATGCGTATGCTTGGTGGCGAGGCGGGGCACTTTGGCTCATCTTGAAGGCTTGGACGTCGGTGTCAGAGTTAGAGTCCAAGTGCGCCTCCGACGACTCGGTCTTGTTAGCCACGACCTCTGAGGTGCCTACGCCGTAGGGAGGTGAGGAGATTCCTCCAACTCTTGGGAGCCGATTCCTTGAAGGACTCCTCCCGTGGTGGCGGCGGTGGTGGTAGAAGGCGTGCGGCGCTGCGGGACATCGCTCTAGCTAAGGTTTAGGGGGATGGAGAATGGGAAGGTCGACGACTTCGGTTGGAACATAAGTGGAGGCCTGCCTCTCGGAGTGGACTCAGATTCGGTGGATTGGGCTTCACGGCGTACCCTTCAGTGCGACCATGTAGTTTCTATATATATTTAGCATCATGGCCTTGCTAGGTACTATGGCTCTTCCCTGTCTTGAATAATGAGTCTCATGGGATACTTGGGCTTGTTTGGTAGAGCCCTAACTTCTAGCAAAAATAGCTCTAGTTGTGTGTTTTTTCCCAAAAGATAAACAATTTTTCTACGTCTAGTTTCACTATCTAGAAAAACACATTTGATAAAACACCTTCTCAAAATGCATGAAAAATCATGTTATCATTCTATTCTTATTTTCTATTTGTGTTTTATTCTTCTATTTATCATTCTATTCTTATCTCTCTCAAATTCATCATGGCCTTCGTCATTGTAGTGACCCGCACACCCTCTTGCAGGTCCAATCGAGCTCACAGGACTGTCTACATCAAGGCTCTAATGGCAGGGGCGGCTGCTCTAGCTCTTGCAGCAATGTTGAATGACCGTCTGAATTACAACAATACCAATTTCTCAATAGGGCAGCTGCTCTAGCTCTTGCAATGATGTTAAATGATCGCCCTGAATTACAACAATACCAATCTCTCAAATGAGGACGCTCTATCCAATCCTCTATAATGGAGGGATTAGACTGTACACCCAACTTATTTCTAAACTATGTAGGGTGGAGAATCCTCAGAAATCCTGCCACTTTGGTCAGGACGGGACAAATGAATCATCTTTCGACTTTATTACGACCGCTACAAAAAAAACAAAAACAACAAAGGGTGTGTTTAGATTCTTGAAAAGTGGCGATTGCAAATAACCAAAAAGCACCATAACACTTTGTGGTAAATATTATCCTACCATGGGGTAATTAGGCTCAAAATAATCGCCTCATGCAATGTACATCTAAACTGTGCAATTAGTTATTTTGTTTGAATCTGGATATATTTTTGTACATTTAATGATTCGATGTGATGAGAATCTTGAAATTTCAAGCCAAAATTCTGGGTTCTAAATATCTCAAGCAACGAAGAAAAACCATTGATATGGACGTATAATATATCATGTAGGCATCCACAATATTCATTCATGACGTCATGAAGCAACAACGAGCTAGTAAGTAAAAAGTCAAAAGGTAAGCGTATGAACTTTACTTTGCGCGTCTCCTTCTCAACGCACCCACACATTATATTCTTGCAAATTCGTTCACGCGGCGTCAATAATGTTGACGTTTCCATGTATTTAATTGAAAACTTGCACTTTGAATGTTTCAAAAGGCTGCTAGTTTTTGTACACTAGTCTTTATTTAGAGCCCTTGATCACACTTGGGTTTATGTAGTGAAACAAGAGTGGGAGAGCTACTTTGGACATTGACACTGTAACATAGCAAATGCGACAGAACTATCCATATCAATCCCAAATGTTCAGTGTTTAATTTAATTTGCATACAAAGTACAAATGATCAATGTTTTTAGGTGAATTTTCATGATTATTTTGCACTCAAGTTTATATTATAAGTCGGATGATTTTGGCTTATTCAATAATGTTATGTAAGAGATAATAAGAAACAAGGTGAACCAAAGGTGAACCAAGAACAAGCGAACACTAATAATAATAAGCGCCAAGCAACAAATGAAATGAAATCTTGAACAAATTTTCTTTTTGAATCTGAAATCTTGAACAATTTTGAGTCGAAGATTTGCAATAATTTAATTGTGGTTGTGATCGTTGCAACGTGTAAATAAAGCCTGGGCCGCCTAATATTCAAGTGACGGGCCCACCTGACAGCGGCGGCACACATTTTGTCAAGGCGACAGCCGACAGGGGGAGCGGAGCGCCGGAGCCGACGGACAGGGGAGGGGTGGCGGTGGCGGCGGCGGTCATGACGTCCGGAGGAGCTCCAGTCCAGGATGGCGACGAGGACGAGGATGGCTTTTTACCTTCGCCTGCCTTTCGCAGCTCGAGTTTGACCTCTTCTTCCTGGGAAGTTTCCCCTTTTTTCGATATTTTTCCCTCCCCGTGGATTTGCACGGTCTATTCAACCAATTTCATCAAAATTCGACGAGCTGATGTCAGATGAGGGGAGAGGAGAGGAGGAAACAGACGCCGACGGGTGGAGAGGGAGAGGGGAAGGGGAGGCGAGCACCGAGCGCGAGCAGAGCAAACCAAGTCTGTTTCGGTTTTGGCACCAACCCCGTCCAATCTCAGCTGATGCTGGATGATTGGCAGGCGTTCCTTCATTTAATGCGGTCAATGTGGGATGGTTGGGTGGTGGATTGGGGTTTGGAGTGGGAGATTCCATCTACTCCCTCCGACACCTTCCCGGAGAAGCAGCAGCAACAGAGGCAGGAAGCAAGCAGGATGAAAGAAATGGTCGCAAAGAGAAGAGGTGAAGGAAAGGGTCAAATGCAGCTTCAGTCAGTGTACCTCAACCTCAACAAAGCAGGGGTGCCTCTACTTTCCTCGCTTCTTCCCAGTGTCCCTGCCTTTCGCTCTCAGAGGAGGAGGAGGGATCGTCCCTTTCCTTGTGCGTTCACATTCACACACACCTTCCGTTGCCATTACAATATCTTAATCGCCAGCGTAAACTCGCCGTTGCTACCTGCTCTGCTACTCGACCTTTGGGCAGTAGCACCTTTCTTTATCGCGTCGTCCCCTTCTTCCGGCGGCTCCATTATCGGCGCTCGCTCTCTTCGGATTCCAAGGCTTGGTGGTGGCTCTCTGCTGCTTGATTTGATTTGCTACGTGTGCCTGGTGAGTTCAGCTTTCTTCTTTTTCTTCCCATAACTAATACTACCTAGTTGCTCTTGGTTACTTTGCTAGCTGCAAAATCCAAGCTTCTTTTTCTTCATCTTCAGTTTAGGAAATACCATGCCATGCCATGCCATGTTTTAATCCCTCTGTGAGCTCATACTCAGCTATGATGCTATGACTGCAATTCTTTGTTAGGGATGCAGCAGCAGCAGCATTTCCTTGCCTATGAATTGGAGCAGCAAAGGAATTTCTTTCTCCTTGTACTGTGCTCCAAAACTTTCTCATGCCATGTTTTGGGCCCTTATCATTGTACTGCTTATGAGTTTCTTACTTACACTTCTTATGTATATTGGTGTTAGTGCTCGCCAAGCGCCTACCAATTGATGCTGTTGTGATACAAAATTTACTCTTTTCATTTGAGTTCCATATATAATATAAGCTAACAACTGCACACAAATATTTTTTTTCCTCTTGGATGAATACCTTTCTTAAATTTGCCCTCCGGTTTGAGTACTAATTTAATTTTGGTGCCCTTTCTGTATCTTGGGTCTGTACAAACAACTAACATCTGCTCGGCTTCTCCCTAACAGGGAATGGATTCTGCTATCAGATGGAGCCTACAAGCTTGAAATCTATATATTCTGGACAGATGGGGCAAAATACGTTACCGCCTCAAGTGCTCTTCCTGTGCTCCATTATCCTCACATTATTATCTTTTACTCTTTTGCAACCAACATCTGCACAGATTACTGCACCATGGGAAGGTAAAATCCGTCTTATTCACTGCACTTTGCATGCATACCCTTACTTGGCTTCATCTCTGCATATTTGTCATCTGTGTCCATTGCACTTTTACCTTGTAAACATGGCCCTTGCTTGAGAGGAGAGGTGCATACAAGTCAGCAATACTACTTATATTATCACAATTATTTTTCATGCCTTCAAATTTCTTTCTTGCAGCATTATTCTCAAACTAAGTGTGTCTAAAATTGGTTCATCTGCTCTGCAGTTGATGCTCTCAAGGCTATTAGGGGCAGCTTGATAGATCCACATGGAAATCTTAGCAGCTGGAACCGTGGAGATCCATGCATGGGAAATTGGTCCCATGTTATCTGCTACAATGCATCAGGCAGCGATGGATACTTCCATGTAAAGGAATTGTACGAGCATAAGCGATCTCCTTGTCAATCAAGCGTTGTTATACATTCCATACTACACCTTAACATTTTGTTATGAGTTACTTTTGGTGATGAGTGACTAAACCTGAACTTGGTTTCAATATAAGTTTGTTGACCGCCTTTGCTTAGTAGGCCAATGCAGCTGGATCTTTATTTCCACATTTCTGCTAAGATAAATATTGATTACATATTAACTGCTGGCACGCCTTCTCTCCCTCTCTATTTTCAAAGCAGAAATATGTTAGAGCATTCATTACATTCTTCCTGTTTTGGCATTGTTGAAAAATAGACCATCTTTTGTTTGGAACCTTGGAGAGTTTGATTAATAAAACTATCAAAATGTGTTAACATAGGAGTTGGGCCATTGCTTATTCTGTTATGACTGGACTTAGCTATTTTTATAATCAGATGTAACTACTGTGACACTTGTTTCACTGGACCACATCTTCCATCTTCCAGTTTTTTTTTTTTTTTTCTCTCAAAAGCGTAGGAGGGCAGCATGCCATTTCAATAAAGAAGAGCCTCCTAAACTACCCCACCCCACCCTGCCAGTTGATTCCATGGCTATTAAAGCAGCATTTACATGTATAACACAAATTTGATTGCAGACAGCTCCTACGTTTGAATTTATCTGGAACTTTGTCTCCTGAGCTTGGTCAGCTTTCTCAAATGCAAATTATGTAAGTGGATTTATTTCAACTGCAATTGATTGATTGCTGAGCTAAGTTTAGCTTGCCATTTGAACTGCCCGCTTATTTAATGGTACATGCACAAAAATGATGAGTATTTATTTCTTTTTGAAGGGATTTTATGTGGAACTTCGATCAGCGGGAGCATACCTAAGGAGGTTGGAAACATCACTTCTCTGGAATTATTGTAAGTCAAAATCTGCAGCACATCTTAGAGATTTGGTCAACAACATTGTCTGACTGAATCAGTACCAAATATGTTTTGGTTGCACATGGGGCATGTCATAGCTGTAAGTTTTTTTACTTGACCACTGGGGAGAGGAGATACTTCCCATGGCATTTTTTAATTGAAGGTTGAGGAGTAGCAAACCCTGTCTGGCCAGGAAACTTGCTGAAACTGGTTTCTCAGGGAGGTATTGACAAAATGGTGAACCCGAGTTTGACTCGGGTGGCTGCCCTACCAAATTTAGGCACTAACCAACCAAGCTAATGTTTGGTTCTTGATAGCTCTTTGTTTAACTTAGTACTCACTAGACTGAATCTAAGATAAACCCCAAAACATAGTATTTCTATTTTTCATTTTGATTTCCCTTTCATAATAATTTAAAGGTGTTTTTCTGGTATTTTTTTTTTTTTGCAGGTGTGCCATTGCTGTCATATCCTATGTAGCATGGGACAAGCTGTGCAATTTCTTATTGCTTTCATGCAATTGTTTCTGCTCTTGTAACAAGGCGCCCATTGTGCATTTGCAGGCTCCTGAATGGAAACCAATTGAATGGCTCTTTACCAGAGGAGATTGGCTTCCTTCCTAATCTAAATCGGATTCAGATTGATCAGAACTACATATCTGGATCCATACCTAAATCATTTGCCAACCTGAATAAAACAAAGCACTTGTGAGTAGAATATGGTTTGTTTCTCTGTTATCAAGGAATAGGTATCCTAATGGATTTTCAATCTTGATCCAGTCACATGAACAACAACTCATTGAGCGGTCAAATTCCACCTGAGTTATCCAGATTACCTTCACTTGTTCACCTGTAAGTTTCTGACATTGCATCCTTATTGCTCTTTTTGTACTTTACTGAGACCATAATCAATTTGCAGTTTGTTGGATAACAATAACTTGTCAGGCTATATTCCTTCAGAACTATCACAGTTACCAAAGGTGCTCATCATGTACGTAAGCTTCTATCATGATACCTTGAGGCATACTCACAGTTTTGTTAATTTGATTGGCTCGGTTGCCAATAATTGTTTGATAAAATATTGTATAAATTTTCTTGGCATGAAATGTTCGTCTCTCTTGTGAAGTAGTTAATCTATATGTGTTAGCTCATAGCTTAATTGAATATTTAACTAGAGCTGACCTACATTTTTGGGAACCACACAACATATTAAACTCTGTCGGAGTGTGGGTCTAAATTTCTTTTGTGCAATAGATGCTTTCTTGTGATAATTTCTCTATTTTTCTCAATGAGTACTTGATCGAATTATCTGTAGATCAAGTTGTAGTCTTTGTTAAATCTGGTTTCATTCTGATCACTAATGCAGTTTTTTTTTTTTCTCCCCAGTAAACACTGTAATCATGTGATCAGTTGCTCAAGCTGACCTGCTGTTGCAAAATACTTCACTCTATTTCGGGGTTTTATACTATTATTTAAGATTAATAATGAAACAAAATTACTTGAACAAATTTCACTACTTCAAAAAGAGTCACCCTTGTGTAAAAAATGGGAAACGTCTGAGATAAGCATCATTGCTGGATCATAACATGAGCTGGAAACAATGAGCTCCCAAAGACCCCAGGTGTTATCAATTGGCATGGATACATTGGTGACTATCCATGCCAGGTTGTGTTACCAACTGGTGCAGATACCTTCGCAACTATCCATGCCTTTTCATATTACAAATCACCATGGATATTTAGTATCCTGTTATTTGATAGTACAAACCGGCACTGATAGTTTCCTGTTTCAGAATCTTAACTTTCTTTTATATAGACTCCAATGGAAACAAGTGGCCTGCTCGCTGCAGCTTTCTGCGGCTGCAGCTGTGGCTGTTTCGAGTTTATGCTACAGTAAATCGTAACTATTTCTGCAGCAACAGCTTCAGTGACCAGGCCAAAGCTTAATAATATGAAAATTTGTAGATTCTGACAATATATATTACTTTCCGATTGTTTTTTTTTTTTTTGTTTTGAAGTCATTTAAATGCCAAATTAATTTACCAAAGTTTTAAAGAACAAAGGTCAGAGAATTCTTGCAGCTTTGGGATTGTCTCTTGGGAATAACCTTGACTGACCAAGAGGATCTTCACACGTGGAGGCTAGATGCAAGTGGCTGCTACTCCTCTAAATCAGCCTATAAAGCTTTTTTCTGTGGTGCAGTGACCTTTGAACCTTGGCATCTGTTATGGAAGACTTGGGCCCCGAGCAAATGCAAAATGTTTCTGTGGTTGGCAATCCGGAATAGATGTTGGACAGCAGATAGGCTCACTAAGAGGGGCCTCCCACATCTGGATAAATGCCCCCTATGTGATCAAGACAATTTTGGTTCAAATTATTCTCCCTTTTGAACCTAGCAGATTGTGTCCCCCATCATAACGATCTGAGTTTTGCTGGTTGGTGGCGCAAGAATATAAGCAAAGTTGTCAAGGAGCACAGGAAAGGAGTGAACTCTCTAATTATTCTAGGAGCCTGGATTATTTGGAAACATAGGAATGCTTGTGTTTTTGAGGGGGCTTCACCTTCAATTAACTTGATTTGGAGTGAGCTGAAGAATGAGCACAGCCTCTGGTGCATGGCTGGGGCGAAAAAGCTAGAAGGTCTTGGGTTGTTCGGATTAGGTCCTTCTGGTTAAGGTCGTGTTGTGATTGATTTTATGTGCTTTATTCTTGAGTTTGTGTAATCGCCTCACTCATATTTGGTCCCCGTATGAGTGAGGATCCTATTGGGGACAACCCCCCCACCCCCCAACTTTTTTTTTCTTCATATATAATACAATGAAACACAGCTCTCCTGTGTTTTTTAAAAAGAAAAAGAAAAAAGAACAAAGGTCAGAAAGGGAAAAATATTGCATTGCTATGGATAGTCAGTATTTAGTTGGATGTCAATGAGGCTAGTGTGAGGTATAAGGTCAGTTCGACTCCCCTGAACACCAAGTGTGTGAGAAAATGTAATTAGCTGGGATACTTGAGTATCTTATCATTATCGAAGTCGTGGGTTACAAACCTGCATTGATAGGGTGTTTTGTAGAATTGTGGTAGTGTTGACTCAGTGTTCAAAGAATCACTACGTATTGAGCTTCTTCTTTTCTTGAAATATTTTAATATGCATTTGCAATTTCAGTTTGGAATTGCATTGCATACATTGTCCATTTAATTTTTAATTATATATTTTTTAAATGATGTGCAGCCAACTGGACAATAATAATTTCTCTGGAAGTACAATTCCTTCATCTTATGGCAACATCTCAACACTCCTGAAATTGTACGTTTGCTTTATCTCCTTTTGCATTCTGTATTCTTATATAAGTTCTCACGTAAATTTTGTATCAGTAATGGGAATCCATATTTGGCAATTACAATGAAAACATTGAATTCTTGACATGAAAAAGTATCTGGACTTGTATATTTATACTTCTATATTTTTGTCTTTGTTATGGACACTTTCATTGGGAAGCAGTACAACAGGAAGAAGGCGTCAGGAGCTGTTAGTGGCTAAACATGGGTCATAGTTATCTGTTTAGGGGGCTTTGGCTAAAAGATGGGGATCTGCAGAGTAAGAATAGGAGGTTGCTTGGTTAGTGAGTTTGTTAGTGTGACAGCCGGCCATTAGGTGAAATAACAAAGGGCCGGCTAACAGAGGATGGTAAGCAGAAGTAGAGTTTTCATGATCAGAGCCTCCTAGGGAGCACGATCAGGCTCTACTGTTGCCATTGTTCTAGAATTAGCCTGATTAATAAAGCCAAGTTCCCAGCTTTACTAGTCTTAGTCAATTATGTACTCCATCCATTCAAAATTCTAAGTCGTTTGCCTTTTCTATATACATTGTTTTTAATATATATCTAGACATAATGTGTATATAGGTGTGTAGCAAAAGCAATGTAACTTACAATTTGGAATGAAGGGAGTAGTGACTATTGCATGCATATTGACTTAATAACATGTTTGGTCCCTTTGAAGGGCCTACCAGTTGTCTACATAGCAAAAATGCATATTATATATTTTCCAATTATTGGTTATATGGTTAAAACGTTGATTAACAAACTTAGACATTAGATTAATTTATGTTCAAGCTACTTGCTTCGTATATGTAGAGGCTAGGCATGTCTCGTGTAATTCCCTTCCCCAGACCCCACTCGTGTGGGAGTCTTGGCACTGGGTCTGCTCTACTTGCTTCGTATAATGATTATATGAGGAAATAGTTTGGCTAATATTGATCCATTTGTCTCCTAACATTTTGCAACATACCTTATACATCCCAAAAATACAGAATTGTTGGGGCACTTTAATAGGTTTCAGTAGCAATCCTTGTATGAATGTACATATCATGGTATGAATCACAAATTGAAGGTTAATGGATCATCCCTCCCAACTAAAAAGAAAAAGAATTGTCAATTCTAATCTAGCGAGAGCAAGCATGCAAAAATCTTGATATATATAACCTATTTCAGAAATACTTCAAGTTGTTGAAATTTATTGCCACATGTTTTTGCTAAAATTTGTGGCAGTATAATACCAAACTGTTGGCATGTACACAGTAGACATCTAGTTCTTTACCCAATTAAGGTGTAAAGCTTTAATGCATCTCAAGAATTCAAGTTTGCTTCATTTTTTTTCTCTTTTTTTTTTTTCCCTGCAGCGTTTATCACAGTTTTATATTAATCTAATTGATACTGTCCACCATTAGGAGTTTGAGGAATTGCAGCTTGGAAGGACCTGTTCCTGATGTCAGTGGAATACCCCAACTTGGCTACTTGTATGTGCAAAGTTTTTTACTGCAGAATCACCGCTTAGGAAAAAAGAAATCATCATTTTTTGTTATTAGGAGAAAAAGTATTAGTTTTTGGCCTTTTGCAAATGATGCTTATGAGAATCTGGCAAGTCATCTTTTGTTCTCATCATTGTCCAACATGTTTCAGGGATCTTAGCTGGAATCAGTTGACAGGTCGAATACCAGCCAGCCAGTTTGCGAGCAACATAACCACAATGTATATAAAACAGAACCTTTACAGCCAAATCATATTATTTATTTATTATACTAAACATTTGACAAAAACTACCATTTATTGATCATTCTGATCGCATAGGCAGTGATTCTCACATATTCATATTATGCAGTGATCTTTCCCACAATTATCTTAATGGTTCCATTCCAGGAATTTTCTCTGGCCTTCCTAATCTCCAAAGATTGTAAGTATGACCTAACCCTGTTTGCGCTATTTATGTGTTAGTGCGTGCGACAACTGTTAAGATATTTGTATCATTTGTAAAATATTTTGCATAGAGGACAGGTCTCTAGATATCAAGGGTAATAACATTTGAGGTGGCCTTTGCACAATTCTTTCTCAATAGTAAAAGGTTACAATATGCTTCCCTATTATAGAGTAATGACAAGATAATTTCCTTTTATATAAATTTAATCTCATAGATACACAAGATAAAATTAGTGTGGTTTAAATACCTTCTGCAGGGCCATCACATGCTTTCAAAAAATAATTTTCTTTCTCTGAGGATAGTTTTCTTTATCTCAAACAGTCAGGTGGTAGCTATACTCTGAAATGATTGGTCATATCAGGCTGAACTGAAACTAAATTGTTTTTGCTCAGGTCACTTGACGACAACAACTTGACTGGTTCTGTTCCATCTAATATCTGGCAAAATATTGATCTAAGTGGAAATAGAAGTCTTATACTGTAAGTAAGACCTTCAAATCGTCAATCCTTATCTTATTTTTCTAGAACTGGGTAATGATAGTCTAATTCTCTGATGAATATTTGCAGGGATTTCCAGAACAACACTCTCAACAATGTGTCAACTCCTCTTTCACCGCCTGCGAATGTTACCATCCTGTATGCATTTCTATTCAATATGTTTCTTGTTATTCAGAGAATCTTGACTTATTAGAGAGATGTTATGTTATCACTGTCGGTCTGATAATCTTGGCTAAAGAAGAACTGATGCCGACATATATATTTTTTGGTATTCAGAAGTAGGATAAATTCCATTAAGTCTAACAATGACATGTGCAACATCTTTTGTTTGAATATCAGAACATATCAGCATATAAGGAGATTACCTTTGTAGTCATCCATCTTGTGTCTCAGTATATGGGTACTCAGCTTAATTTTTTTTTCTATGCTTAATTGCTCCAAAAAAAATGCTTATTAAATTGATTGATCCTGCGATTTTACTCTGCTTTCGATTTATTGATGCTCCCATAAGTGAAGGTCAATACCTAACCTTTCCATGAGAACCCAAGTCCAAAATAATCGGTGGTTCCATGTTAAATTTGTTCCTGGACTGATACTGATATGTTGTACCACTTGGGAAAAGAAATTTATACTCCCTCCATTTCAAATTATAAGTCGCTTTGACTTTTGGGTTCATCCATTTAGTTATGTATCTAGACATATTATTGTATCTAGATGCATAGCAAAATGGACGTATCAAAAAAAAAGTCAAAGAAACTTATAATTTGGAACGGAGGGAGCAATCTTTAATGTAAACGTGTCCAGTTGGCCATCTGGTGTTTCTATTGCTAATTGACAAAAGGTTAAGAGAAATGAAGTAAAGCAAGGTTTCCATTTTCCTTTTAAGTACCATTGCCTCCTATCCATACGATCCCTTTTGTATGATTTTCACATTTGGATATTTTCTACTGTATTTATTTTCTCTTGCAAAAGGGGCTGTTGGATGAATAGTTCTTGTTGTTGTTATGTAAAGTCTCATGCATGTTTGAGAGAGAAAAAAATATCATAATGTAGATTATAATTTTCTTGATTCTAATTAAAACATTAATGATTACTTTTACCCATTATTACTTGGAAAAGAAAATGGTGTTCACGTCAAAACCTGGAGAGCATATATTCTATAGAACCTGTACTTTTTACTTGTGCAAAGTATATTTGCAGTACCTGATTTTTTTAAAAAAATTGTCATGTTTAGATTACATGGAAACCCAGTATGTTCTGCGCAAAACCGACTGAATATTTCTCAGTATTGCCAATCAGCAACAGTTGTACCTGAACCTGGAGGTTCCGCGAGAGAACAGTACAGTTTGTCAACCATGCGACCTTCCTTTCGAAAGAATACTATTATCACCAATACCATGCATATGTGCCATTCCAGTTTATGTGGATTACCGGCTTAAGAGTCCTGGGTTCTGGAATTTTATTCCATATGAATCCCAATTCCAACAGTACTTATCATCTGGGCTTTCATTGTCATCATACCAATTAGAAGTTTCTACTTTCATGTGGGAAGAAGGCCCAAGGCTGAGGATGGACCTGAAACTATTTCCAAATAACACTCCCTATTTCAATGCAAATGAGGTGTTGAGGCTTAATGGTATGTTCACAGGTTGGCAGATTCCAGACTCTGATATATTTGGTCCCTATGAACTTCTCAGCTTCAACCGAGGGTGGTACAACTCCAGTATGATATCTTTTCTCACAGCTTTTATTTTGTTTCTGTATTGTCCATTTATCGGAGGACTCTATTAGAGCATTTATGAGTTTTAGTATGATAAGGATGCCTTATATAGTTAAACTTGAATCTGACCAGTAACTGTGAGAAACATATGTGACAAATAACTGATGTCACTTGGTGATAACGAGCAAGTTATGAAAATATGTATATAATAATAGGTCCTATCTACTCTTGTGTTAGCTTCTCATTGGTAAAAATGGTGAAAATGATAGTCACAACATGAGTTTGGCCATTTGGGCCAGTGGTGATTGGTGGATATTGAACTCAACCTACAGGGTTAAACCTTTTAAAAATTTTGGTGTTTTACAGTATTTTTTTCAAAAATATTAATATTGTAGAAGCATTTTAGAAAAAACTTCAGGTATGAGCCTAAAAGTTCCAATCAGAATAGCCTAAAAGTTACAATCAGAATATTGATATTTTGGGATTGAATATGTGGAATGTGGTATGGTACTGACATGATGCTGTTGGTCAAACATGCCTGCAGAAATTAGTGTTATGGAAAATTTCACCAACCTATGTTTTCTGCATATTCTAGAGATCCATTTAAATTTCCATAATCATAGCAAGTCTAGAAGATAAAGGGCTCACCTGTTCTCATGCTATGTTACAGTATTACCACAGGGTACAAAGTCCGGTCTGAGTACAGGTGCTATTGTTGGCATAGTCATGGCAGCATTTGCTGCAGCTGCCATTCTTTCATCCGTCGTTACTATCATCATATTGCGGAGACGTTCAAGAAATTCTTCTGCAAAGAAACGCTCTGGTAAACCCACATCTACTTTCTATGTTCTTATAAACAGTTAAAAATTAGAAAGTTTGCATTTTTTTTTCTGAAAATTGTAAGATGTTCCGATTCCCCTCCTCTGTGTTCATTTGTTTACTATTTTATTAGTAAAGGACTTACTGTGCATACAACAATATGTCAATCCTTTCAACAATATGTCAATCCTTTGCATATAAGTTACGTGCTGTTCAAATGACAAGGTTTTATTGTTGTTGTAGCGAAAAGAATTTCAATGAAAATTGCTGGTGTAAAAGACTTCACTTTTGATGAATTATCACATTGTACAAATGACTTCAATGATTCAACACTAATTGGCCAAGGAGGGTATGGCAAGGTATACAGAGGTGTGCTGGTTGATGGAACTGTAGTAGCGATAAAGCGAGCACAGCAAGGGTCTCTTCAGGGTTCAAAGGAATTCTTCACAGAGATAGAATTGCTATCGAGGCTGCATCACCGTAATCTAGTCTCTTTGCTTGGTTATTGTGATGAGGAAGATGAACAGGTAGTCCTTCCAAAACCTTCTTCCTTGTTTTCCCCCCTTAAGAAGACAAATTTTAAACTCCATTTCATGTTGCTGATTATTCAATTGATTGCTTCTGTTGAACTGAGTTGTGGAAAAGTTGACATACATATTTGCTGGTTCTAATCCACTTGTGAAAGGGAACATAAATGCATGTTTCTGCTATCATCCTATTTCTTGTAGAGCAATTCAATGAAGTGTCTATTGCTTAGTTGACAAGCGTTCCTTGTTGGTAGGTACTATATGTTTATTTGTGTAGAACTTTCTTGTTGGTATCCCATCTTCTTGGAAATCTCAGATGGAGTTACTAGTAGGTATGCTTCGATTCAACATTACTGTAAAGTAGCCTGACACTGCTAAGCATATATTGCAGATGCTGGTATATGAGTATATGCCCAATGGAAATCTACGTGATCATCTTTCAGGTTAGTCCTTGGTGACATATAAACCACATTGTTCATGCTGACATGAGCTGAAAAATGTAATGAAACTACGAATTTGTGCGTCTTTGTTATGGATCATTGTGCATTTATATTACTCCCTGTTCAAAAGTCACGCCACCAAATTATATAAAAAAATGTTTCATGAATACATGTCATCTTGCAGAACTCCATAATTACATCTGACCTTTTCTGCTTCCCTTTTTGTGGACTAAGACAGTTCACCCTCATTCCTGCATTATTAGTTCTGATACGCTGCCTTTGTAACCTGACAAGTTTCACGGACACGTATCTGTGTGCAGCTAGAGCTAAGGTGCCTCTAGATTTCCCCATGAGGCTACGTATTGCGCTGGGATCATCACGTGGTATCCTGTATTTGCACACAGAAGCAGATCCTCCAATATACCATCGTGACATCAAAGCTAGCAACATTCTACTGGACTCAAAGTTTGTTGCAAAGGTTGCTGATTTTGGTCTCTCACGTCTTGCTCCACTGCCAGAAACAGAGGGGAGTGCCCCTGGTCATGTCTCCACTGTCGTAAAAGGCACCCCGGTAAATAGGCTAATACCATACCTTAAAGTGCTTCCTGAGATATATATATATAAATTGAAACTTACCGTATAACATGACCAATACATATATTCCTTTCTTGATTTTTTGTAGGGTTATCTTGACCCAGAGTATTTCCTCACTCATAAGCTCACGGACAAGAGCGACGTGTACAGCCTCGGTGTCGTGTTTTTGGAACTACTGACTGGGATGCAGCCAATTTCTCATGGAAGGAACATAGTCAGAGAGGTTTTGGCAGCCAATCAGTCAGGGATGATATTCTCGGTGGTTGATAACCGGATGGGCTCATACCCTGCTGAGTGTGTGGAGAAGTTTGCTGCGCTGGCGCTGCGGTGTTGCCAGGACGAGACAGACTCGAGGCCATCCATGGTGGAAGTGGTTCGGGAGCTAGAGATGATATGGCGCATGACGCCAGGGACAGAGAACATAGCATCATCGGAGTCTGGCGTCCTGGGAATGGGCTCAACCAGCAGCAATACCACCAGCACACCCACAGCGTCGGGGTCGCGGATGGCTTCTTCGGATGATCACTACATTTCCTCCATGGATGTCTCTGGTAGCAACCTGGTCAGTGGCGCTATGCCCAGCATCAATCCGCGTTGACAAGCATATGCATTTTGTATGCTGATATATATTGTTATAGATGTAAAGATGGCATAGATCTCTCGTGTATGCTTTTATATATATTAGTGTTTTGCAGTGCGTAAGGATGCCTGTGACTGTCATCATGTGCATATTTTTCGTCAAATTTCGAGAAAAATAGTTCAGGTTCGAGTGGCTTTTGTTTTAGTAGTGTATATATGCAATATGTAATATAAAAGCCTTCACTTGTGTTGTGTGTGGGACTGGAGTGTGGGCTGGCCCTGTTATGAACTAGGCCTGTTGACCCTACTCAGCTTGTTTAACCATTGAACTTTTCTTCCATTCATTTCATAAACACTCTACTTTTCCTCCCATTAGACTGATTCATTTGTATAACGCTAGAAATCGTCAGGTGATAGATGAATTCATATGTTGCAAGAGTCAATCCGTAAGTGCACGAATCTATCATCGTAGCATTTCACCCGGGAGTATTCAGGTATCGTTCATTTATATTTTTCCATGGGAAGGCGGGTTAAATATGAATTTATTAGAATGATGATGATAGCTCACAATGTATGTATGGATAGCCACTAATCATGTACATGGGTAAGTAATAATAATGAGGATAGTGGTGACACATACTTCTTGAGCAACTATAAGGAATAAATAGAAAATAATAAAAAGTGAGGATAGTGGTGACACATACTTCTTGAGCAACTATAAGGAATAAATAGAAAATGATAAAAATAAAAATCTACATTGAGGAGGCAATTCTATTATTCGCCAATACATTGAATTCTAGTGCACATATGTCGTTCATGGTTCATTGTAGAATTAGACAAAAGTGATAAGGAGATGCCCGCGGTTGGTTTGCCAGCTAATAGGCGCTTTATAAGACTCCACCTCAACATCCGAACGTGAAGGAGTGCAAAGGACGGACAGGGCTGTCACCACCTGCCGCCTACCTCACTACCGTGGGATGCCGACATTTCCAAAACCTGAGCACCACGCTCACATTTATAGAAAACTACCTAAACCCCCTAGGAACCCCGGACCCTACGGATCGACATAGCAAGAGTAAAGGTAAACCTGAAAGTACACCAAACCATCACCCAAGCTTAATTCTACCACTCTCCAAGAACAATATATGATTCAATTAGCATAAAGTTAGTCATATTAATTATCACAATATACTAACTATACTCTAGTTGGCATATTATGAATATAACATGAGGATAACTATATTTTTAGTTCATATGCATTGCAATATAAATAAAGAGACTTGAATAAAGAAAGGAACTTCATAGTAAATTACCAAAAGATCCTTCCAAGGAGACAAGCCCTCCTTGAAGCTCAGCCTAGCTCAAATTCTACAAATAAACTACTGAAATGAGAGTGTAAAAACTCAAGGTGAGGTTGCACAAGTGTGTAGTGTGTTAAGAGAGAGTACCCCCTATTTATACAAGCTCTTGGGTCGGTTTCGCGGCTAAATTTGGTGGGAGCGGCATGCGCCCCGCATGCAACTGCCGCGTGAGCGTTGCACAAAACCGCCATAGGAAGGCGCGGGAGATTTGGCCACTTTTCGGGGCCGCCGCCCCCATGGGGCGGCCGCCCCCCTAGGCTGCGCCTCCCTACCTCTGGGGCTTCTCCTGTTGCGTGTTTGGGCTCTGGTAGAGTGGGCTTGCGATGGTGCACGGGCAAAATTGCTCGCGGAGTTGGCCCTCTTGCTTCATCCTCTCCTTTGGCGTCTTTCTTTCAATGCGCTTTTCATTTTATTTGGCGTACTTGCACTGTTTTCACTTTTATACCATAAAACATATTTTTTCGAATAGAAGTGGAACTAGGTCAGAAGTAAAGGTATATGTGACATAAGTTTGCCTGTTTCTAATGAATTGGATATAAGTTGGTGGTATTAATTACTCAATAATGATCGCCAACACTAGCTAATAAAGGTTTCATAGTAAAAGTGAGAGTTCTCGTTAATTGATTCCCAAGCTGAACAAGAATTAATTTAGGTGTAAAAAATCAACGTTGTGATGAGGACACCATGTGGACAATCTAAAAGTGGCATCTGCATCTACAGCGTGTTTGTTTGTCATGGAGAGGAAAAAGAATCAAGTTTTGTATTAAAGAAGGAGGCAGTGATTAATAATTAAAGAAAGAATATTTGGGCTCAACTTAGCTCTCATGTGGAACACATCAAAGTGGCACGTAGTAACTTGGAAACTGGTTTGGTGTTTGACTTTCACCTAGCTGTTGGTGGTCATAGTTTTTTCATCGCTCTGAATCGAGATCTGGATCTGGGGGTGATGCATCATGCAGGTGCCACCGTACGTGTAACGTGTAGCATACACGAGTGCAGCTGCAGGAGTAGGCTTTTGTTGGCTCTTGTCCAGTCCATCCAGCAGCAGCCAAAGAGCCAAGAACCACCCCCACCCACCCTACCCTCCCCTGCTACACTCTGCTAGCCGACTGACTCAGTCCCCGACCAACCCCACCACCGCACCACGCCGCCGGCGAGACGGGGAGCATGGCGACGGCCTCTTCCTTCACTGCCATCTTCTTCAGCAGCGCCTTCGCCGCCTGCTTGGCGGAGGTACCATCCGCCCCCTCCGCATTCTTTAATTTCATTTTTTTTCCTCTAGCTTAACCTCCCTCGCGCATCGCATCTACCCATCTGGGATGCCAAGTCGGAGGCAACCAAATTGGGACGACTCCCTCCCTCCAACCCTTAATATCACCATTGAGTAGTGATTAGTGCTTGTAGTAAGTACCTCCTCTGCTTTGCTCTTTATTTGAGCCTTTGATTGAGACTATGACTAACCAAAATAAAAAGAGGAACTTGTTTGGCTTGCAAGTGGCTCACATACAGTTAATTGGTTGGGGCTACTTCTACTTGCTGTGCCAACTATAGATGGTAGTACTACATGCCATTGCTTTCAAAGAAAATAGGAGGATCTTTTATTTAATTGAAAATCTCAGCCAAAATGGTTCTCACTGCCAACAATTTGGGTTGGTTGGTTTGGAGTCACCTTTGATTTACCAATGAATATAATCAGGTGTGCACCATTCCTTTGGACACAGCCAAAGTGCGGCTCCAGCTGCAAAGGAAGATGCAGCTGCCGGCGCCACCAGCCACCGCCGCAGCAGCTGCTGCTGGTGGAGGAATGCTAGCTACGATCATGTGCATAGCCAGGGAGGAAGGGGTTGCTGCGCTCTGGAAGGGCGTCGTTCCTGGCCTTCACCGACAGTTCCTCTACGGTGGCCTCCGCATCGGCTTGTATGAGCCTGTCTGTGCTCCTCCACATTCTTTCACTTGTCTCCTTGTCCAATTCAATGTGAGTTCCTTATCCTCACAACAACAAAGGGCATGTCCCTTCTCTTTACTTGCAGGTGAAGGCTTTTTTGGTTGGAGGTGCTGCTGTGGGTGATATCAGTTTGCTAAGCAAGATTCTTGCTGCGCTTACCACAGGTTGGCAGTGCATTCTGCTCCCTCATTGCTTCAGCTTAAAATAACTACACTTCTTTCAGATTGCATCACAGCAAACGTATCTCTTATCTGCCAGACTGCCACACACAACTCCCTCCACTTCACCATTTCAATGCAGCATAAATCATGTGAACCGTGACATCTGTCTGTTCATCTCTGCTTTGGATCAATCCTCTTGCTTGCTTTCCTGCATAGCTAAACATCCCAAAATGTGGTTTTCTCTTAACAGCGTAGCTACAAACTGGGTTGATTCACATTCGGGCGTCAAGCTAGCTCTGTCAAAGCGTCAATGTTGACAACCATAATATATACACCCTAAATGTGGATGCACAATAAATCATGGAACCTTACATCTATTTTCTTTCTTTTTTTTGAAATATTCTTTAAATCATTCCTCTTGTTTACTACTTATATTCAAAAAATATTCAAAACATAATAGACTGACTTAAATCAGGTCGGTTCACTTTAAAGGTGAGGCTCAGTAATGTGGAGAATCATATATTATTAAATGATCATTTTTTGGGGGGTCTATTTTCAGGTGTCATAGCGATTGTTGTGGCAAATCCAACTGATCTTGTCAAAGTTAGGTTGCAAGCTGATGGAAAGGCTAACACTGTCAAGAGGAGTTATTCTGGCGCCCTTAATGCATATGCTACAATAATCAGACAGGTTACTTTAACAATCATGCGCAGTAACTTGAGATGATTATTCCTTTGTTTGTCATGGTCCTTAAATCTTTCATCCTTTCAGGAAGGTCTTGGAGCTCTGTGGACTGGCCTTGGTCCAAATGTCGCACGCAATGCCATAATTAACGCTGCTGAGTTGGCCAGCTACGATCAGTTCAAACAGGTACCTGTTGACTCTCTTCTGTCTTTGTGGTGGTCATTATATTTCATTATCATTGTTCATTCCTTTGTTCTGTTCATGCAGATGTTTCTAAAACTTCCTGGGTTTACTGATAACGTTTTTACCCATCTTTTAGCTGGACTTGGTGCTGGATTTTTCGCTGTTTGCATTGGCTCTCCGGTGGATGTGGTAAGCTCTGCAAATTCTGGATATGCACACTACCATGTTCCCAGTAGTAATATGTGTTTGGCTCATTCTGAACCCTGCCTTGATTTTCACAAATTCGATTACTGTGACTTTTGTTTAGGTGAAATCAAGAATGATGGGTGATTCAACATACAGAAATACTCTTGATTGTTTTGCCAAGACACTAAAGAATGATGTATGAAATCCTTTCCCTGTTTTTTTTTCCCCTGAATTGCTTCTGTCTGTTGCTCTATTCTACCACAAATCTTTTTCGCGAGTCTTTGTTGGCAAGCTCATATGTGTAAATGCATCCAGTATGTCAATATCCATCTACCCTTGTCAATTTAAACTCATTCCATATTCCAATTTAGAGCTTTGGCCATTAGTTCCTTTGAAAAATCGGTTACAGGTCACTACACAAATGACTGTAATGGTATTATAATATAACCCACTCGTATTTTATGCTGCAATTTATATTTTGAGCTTTAGACTTCAGCCATTGAAGGTGCCAAGAACATTGCTATATTTTCATGATTGAGTCTTGGAATTACAATGCTCAGAAAATGTGCATTCAATTGGGTCATAATCTAAAACAAGGATATTATCATCTATTTACACGAATCTTTTAATGTCTAATAGCAAATCTACTAGGATTTATCATGCTCGAGTTTGTCAACATATACATGAAGTGGTGAGGTGAATGCTAATTGGGGGGCATGACTTTGAGGGATTGATGGAGAGAATTAATCTTCAAAGGAGTTATTCCCCCACCCCCACCCAACCCCCTTTTTCCCTGCAGTATCTTGATTCTTCAAAGATTTGTTGAGAAATTCCAAAGTGTGAACATCATTAGTATTCCTGATTAAGCTAGGTAAAAATAATCTTAGGTTGGTGTACATTTTTCAACATGCTACAATATTTCTATTAACCATAGCTCTTTTCCTTGTTGATCTAGTTTTGGATGATTCAGATGCATTGTTGTTGTGGAGTGGTTTTTTCTATCTGCTAATTTAGAATAGAATGTGGTCTTATGTGTTATGCAGAAAATTATCACCAATCGAGCATAACTGATGGTTATTTTCCACAGGGACCTGGTGCTTTCTACAAGGGATTCATTGCAAACTTTTGTCGGATAGGGTCATGGAATGTGATAATGTTCTTAACTCTGGAGCAGGTAACATAGTGTGCACACCTTCCATTCAGTTGTTTTTTTTTTTAATATATATTTAGTGTTTCCTAGTCTAATTACTTAAGGCCTAAAGTTTGCACAATTACGGAAGGTACAAGCTGGCTGATTTTCTCTATTCGTCTTGATGAATTTAAAAGGTTAGAAGATTCTTTCTATGAAGTTCACGCCTGCACTGCAAGTAGGGGTTGTGTGGGACACGTGGATGGTGATATATATGAGCTGGCATATATACATAGTTGCAAGATTATTGAAGCTACAGGTTCTCATGTTGTCAACCGACAGAAAGCAGCCATATATACCATACTGCCACTTAGATTACGTAGGACAATACGTTCTCATGTTGTATTCCGATTATAACCGTGTTGTAATCTTGTATCGCAGATTGATTATACAGACCACTCTATTGGTATATTGTAGAGAGCATCAATGTTCATTGCAAGTTGATGTTTCAGGAATACTTATGAAGTTTATGCATTCAGATTCATATCATATATGCTTAGAACTTGAAGAATGTTGCTCCCACATAACTTTATAATATAGTAAGTAATTTTAGATCAGAAAATGTGAATCTGGTGAAAAGATATCTGAGTTCTATTATTATTACATGACATAATTGAAAGATGTGTAGTTCATTTATCCCAACCAAATAATAACTCATTGAAGAATTAAGTGTTGTACTATTGTTTCCTGTGTCAGTTTTTGCATGAAGGTTCCTCACAAGATTTTTAATAAAAGCCCATGTACAATTCAATTACAAATATAATACTCTTTTCTTTAAGAACCACATTTTTTTTTTTTTCTCACTAGGTTTCAGAGAGTTTTAAATGAGACATTCTGTATTATATATAGTAATCACACAGAGAGATTGTTGTAAAAACATATGAAGTCCAGCCAGGAAGGAAAAGTGCAAAATGAACCATAATCATAATCTTAGTGTATTCTTTGGCTCTTATGAAACTACACTTTATTCAAACTCTATGTGGAGGAGGCTCTATGTCAAAATAATCAGTGTTCAAAGTTTCAAAGGATATATAAAGAATAGGTCCCCCCTCTACTGTGGCTTTTCTTTTTTTACGCTTATTTGAATTATGTTGATCATGAGAGACAAAGATGGAGTTAGTGCAAGTCCAACAGTTTCTCATTTGTGGTTTTGGCATTTGCCCTGATTTGCCAACTCTCAAATCCAAATGCCAAATCGGGGCAAATGCCAAATCCAAAAAAAGTTCATCTCCAACAGTTTGGCATAATTCATTTGGCAAACTCATATCTAACTTACATCAGGAACCCTGAAAGAGAAACAAAATTATGTTTATATCCTTCTACCTCTTGAAAACTTACCTCAGGAACCCCGAGGCGTAAAATAAAATTATGTTTATGCCCTTCCACCTCTTCTAATACGCACGTTGTGCCGTGAATGCCAAACGTCATAGCGCGCGCACATAAATGCGCGTGAACAAAGGTGATTTGCCAACGCTCACTAAATTGCCAACTCCAAGGGCCCGATTGGTTGGGTACCAATTTTTGCCCAACCAAATTTATGGCAAGCCAAAATTGTGGCTTGTCAAATTAAGTTACCAAAGTTAGGGCAAAAAACTTAAGTGATCATTTGGTTGGCTACTTGTTGGTGATTGCTCAACACAACACTTTATTGATGATGAAATGGTTTACAAAGTGGCCATTCAACATGGCGACATAGAGGATGGATGGGGGTATTTATAGACCCCACGACTTCGTGATCTGATACAAAATTATTAAGAATTCAAAATGATCTTCTACAATGTATCTATCTCAGCGAAGATGTATTCTTTGTCTCCGCGATGCTTCATACATGATCTTCATCTTCGCGACGCTCTCTATTCCTTTGGAGATGACTTTATGACTTTGTAGCGAAGCCGATATGACCATTTTCGCTCGGAACCTTGGCTTTAATCTTCTTAATTTCATGTTTGTTGTTCTCCTGCGAAGCCACTTCCTTGCGAAGCTACCTTCGGTCTTTAAACTCTGTTTCTCTCTTGCGACCGGTTCTTGCATCCCTGAAATTATCAAAGCAGGGGCGGAAATTGAAAAATAGAAATCAAAGTTAGATCCCAACAAAGCTGCCCCTCGTGGGCTTAAGGCCGACTTCAAAGGCATGAAACCCACAAATCACAAGTTTTTCTTAAAACTTTGTTTCGATCCAAAAACGTCGCCCCAGACTTTGAAGTTGGACTTTGAATTTTGAGTTTTGACTTCGCGGGTATATTCGTTGGGTATGTCGTTTGTGTGTGTGTGTGTTTTTAACGGCTAGTTTGACCGTTTGACCGAAGAGGTCTATAAATAGTGAAGCACCCCCTCCTGTTTTCTTCATCTTTTCGAAGAGGGGCCACCTTTTTGAAATTTTTCTCGGTGATTGAAGTCGAATTTGCGAAGACTTTTTGCGAAGTCAATCTTTGGTCGAAGCTTGCTTCTCAAGTATGTTATCGAAGTTGTTCTTTTGATTTGATTCTTATGTTGATGTGCTTTGTGTTAATGTTCCCCCTTTTTCTCTCCTTTAATTTTTTTCGGGATGGAGGATGTTAATGAAGATATTCTTTGGGTCTCAAGGTGAAGAGATAGAGCAACTGAGTCCGAAAATCAAGGAAACGAAAAATTTCCGAGGAAGGACTTAGTGATGTTTACGCATCGGAGTCGAATTGCTTCCCGATGACCGTATCTCACTTATGTTTGGGCGTAGTAAAATGACAGATGCTGATTTCAAAAAGCGGTGAAAGATGGTATCTTGAGAGAGGGTCAAGATCGACCCAGCGGGGCGGATGAGAAGACCCCTAATCCTAATGCTGATGAATGTGTTGTGTTCAAGGATCTTTTCATTGCTGGGCTTCGGATCCCTCCGCAAAATTTCCTTAAAGAAATTTTCAAGAAGTATAACATTGAGATGCACCATCTTACTCCAAATGCTATAGTTCGGTTGTTAGTTTTTATATGGGCTGTGCGGAGTCAAAAAGTGGAGCCAAATATATATGCCTTCTGTGCCTTGCATGAACTGCACACCCAATTTCGAAGCAAGACTATTGAACAACGCAAGGTGAAGTTGTATTTTGGATGTTGCAGCTTTAAAACTGCCAGAGGTCAGAAACAGATCTCTCCAGCTTCGAAGAACAAATGGGCAGATGGCTGGTATAATTTTTGGTTTTATCACAAGGTCCCAATGGTTGAGGAAAACAAAGGCAGGAGGGGTGTTGTTAAGAGCTATCCCCGGTCGCTCGTATGCACGGGGGGAGCGGTTTGAATGCAAACCTGCTTTTACCAAGTCTAAGAATCAAGCTGAGTGTTTAAAAGCTTTTGCAAAGGTTGTTTCTCAACAATCCACTCGGGACCTCATTGAGGAATATTTGGCTGCTGGAGTTTGGCCGCTCCGACTTGGATGGGACTTCCTTCGGTATCATTCTAAAAAGATCAGAGAAAAAGATTATATCTTCCCTGATAGAGATACTGTGATGCCTTCCAGGTTTAGTAGCGAAGAGGAGTTTGTTGATTCTGTTGAAAAGAAGGCTGTAGAATTGATTGGAAAATATCTGCATACTGAGAGGAAATTGATGGATGAAATTATTGGTGAAGACTATGTGAGGTTGAACAGGATCTTTGATCTTGCCAATATAACTTATAAAGTCTGTCCTCCTCCTGCTTATGCCCGTGGAAAGAAGGATCAAGATGACTAGAAGGGAGCCGAGAAAAAGTTGAAGAGGAAAAGAAATGATGTTGCGAAGTCTTCTTCTTCAGCGAAAGTTGCAGCGAAGTCTCCCGCTGCCCCGACGAAGGTTGCTGCTACCCCGAAGCCTCAAAAGAAGAAAGCCAAGAAAGTGGTTGTGGACCTACTTGACAATTTGGATTTAACTGATAGTGAAATTGATGCTCCGATACTTGAAGCTTCGAAGTTTGGTACCTCTCTTCGAGATTTAGAGGTGAGGGAAATTTGCAAAGTTTTTAGTTCTACTGGATTGACTCCATCATTTCTCACTCCACTTGCTGATTATTTACAAAATTTTGATGGTTCACAGAAGCTGGGTACTTCGGGTGGTGGTGGTAAAGATGCGGATGTTGCTATGACGAAGCTTCTCCCACCGGTAATGCGGCACTTCTTCCTCTCCTAGACTTAGGCAGCATACTCCTGATTTTCCAGCGAAGTTGAGTGTGTCAACTTCTGCTTTATGTGATGATCATGCTTCTCTTGAGCTAGCGAAGTTGGCTAAGAATATTCACATGAGTCACTTGTTAGTGAATCCAGAAAACCCTTCCTTAGTTCCTGAAACATCGGTTCCTGAGAGGAGTGAGGATGCTGAGGCCGCGACGAAGTTATCCGCGGAGTCCGTTTGAGCCCTGTTAAGGTTTCTGAAATTGTTATCGAAAAACCAGCTAATGTGCAAGGCGAAGTTGTTGCAAGTAACGTACTTCCTTTCCCCCTTTTTTTGTATTCTTTGTTTATTTATTTTATGTTCTTAAATTGCTTATGTTTTGTTGAATCTTTATACTTATTTTTATTTCTTTCTCTTAGAGAAAACTTTACCAGACCGAGCTCGTGATCTTTGTGACTTCTATTAAGAAAAAGCTTTCACATAAAGGGACTCGAACCGCTAACTTCTCCTTTGATGATTTTGATGATGTGGTGGACGAAGAAGTTTGAGACGGATCAGCGAGAGCCGTTTATCGGAATCGCTAATTAATGTTGAAGCTCGGGAAAAGGTTCCTTGCCCACTAAAAAGAGGGTGAAAAAATTTGTGAGTCTTTTTAACTTGGCTGTTTTTCTGATTCCTTGAGATGAGATGTTTGACTTCTTCTTTTTTGTTTATTTTTCAGCTCAATTTTTTCCTGATGCTTCGACCACATCTAAGGAGAAGACCATTAATGTTGGAACTATGAGGGATGTTGCTGGGGAACAGTTGACTCCGCAAGTGGATGTTGGAACTCAAGAAATTTCTTCTGGAGATATTTCGAAGTCTTTGGAAAATACCTTAAAGTTTTGCACGGAAAGCGGAGTCAACTTGGATTCTTATAAGTTTGTTGGTGTAGGAATAGACAAGCTTCGGGTGTGCCCGAAAAACCTCGAGAAAGCAGTTGTCGAAGTGCATCGATGATGCCTTTCTCATTCCTCGATTTTGGGGAATTGGCGAGGATGAATCCTCTAGAATTAGCTGATGCTGGTATTAACTTGATGTATAAGGTATGTCTCTGTTATATTATTTTTTTATGTGAAGTTTGTTTGTTTGCTTCTTCTTCTCCTTCTTTTTTATATTCCGCTTTGTGTCTGATTTATGTATTTTTTGCAGGGTGTTCTTGTGAACCGAGGACTTAGAAAATCTCTTGAAGACAGTGCAGCTGCCTTCGCTGTTCGTGAAAAGTCACTCTTGGGTGAGATTGATTCTTTGAAGGCTCAACTTGCCGAAAAAGAGTTGGAGAGAGGCAAAGCTGTTGATGACTGGCATAATCTTGATAGATTGTATCATGGAGCCTCAGATACTATCAAGGAAAGAGAAAACGAGCTTGCTGTTGCGAAATCTACCATTGATACTCTTAGAAGAGAGAAGGCATCTCTGGAAAAAAAGAAAACTGAACTTCTGAAGCGCATGTTTGACAGGACTTGGGAGCTGTGCAAACAGGCTTATGAGAAGTGGGGGGCTATGCCTGAGGATCCTTGCTGGGATCTTGGAGAGTATGACCCATTTTTTAGTTGGCTTTGTAGGCAATATGAGGATCTCGGGGTTATGGTTCAGGCTGCCTCAGATACTAGTGTCATGTACTCTACCCACGCGTTTCTTCATCTCATGAAAGAGGCTAAGGATCCCTTGTATGATACCTTTGCTGCAGAGTCTTTCAAATTTCCCGGAGATGTCGTTAACAAGATTTCTCCATGCACTTGCTATGCATGAAGTTTTTTGCTATGCATGAAGTTTTTGAACAAATATTGGTGCAACTTTAATGATTGAACTTGACATCTTACGGGAGGAAGAAAACTTGAAGAAGTTGGAAGGAAGAAGAAGAGAGGAAGAGAACATTGTCTTTGAGAAAGAAAAAGAGAACCGAGTTAAAGGGTATTATGCTTTTCCCTCTTTATTTTTTATTAAATTGTGTTTTTTTTTTTCATCTTCTTCGAAGCTCAAGAGGATATTGTTTTTTTCTTTGTTTTCTAACTTTATCTTTAACATTGAACTTGACATCTTACGGGAGGCTACAACATTACAAAGAAAACTTGAAGAACATAAAATTTTTGAAGGAAGAAGAAGAGAGGAAGGAACTATAGGAGATAACTAGATCATGTCGAGCCCACCGACATAACCTCGGTTAAGCATTGAAGAGAGGGAAAAGCAATGTTAGTGAGCGTGTATGCGGTCGTG
The DNA here is from genome assembly GCA_015847255.1 of Hyparrhenia diplandra. Lineage (NCBI taxonomy): Eukaryota > Viridiplantae > Streptophyta > Magnoliopsida > Poales > Poaceae > Hyparrhenia > Hyparrhenia diplandra. The sequence continues at coordinate 639,549 of JADLZK010004743.1, forward strand.
GGAATCAAGGGGGTCTTATCAAGATCAAGGACTCATTTTGCATATTTTATGGATTAGTTTTATTTGCTTTGTAAAGTGTTTTGAGTGATCATAAAAAAAACTTATTTAAAGAACTTCAATGTTCCATAAAACTACGATGGAGGTGCGAGGATTAAGTCTCCTTTTGTGTGGAGCAACGGTAATCGAATCACTTTAAACTTACGGTTTATGAATGTGCGTTCAAAGCGGGAAGGCCTACGTCATTATGTACTCCTCCAACACGGGGTTATATTGTGTTTGTGATTTTTGTTCCGATTTTGACTTTGGGAATACAAATCATGATCCAAGGGCCAACCAACGAGCGGTTCCCCAAATAGGAAACACTACAAAGAGACTCCCTTCTCAATGCAAGTTACCCGACCGGATATTCTTCCATACTTTATTGTGAATCATTATGAAGAACTTTGGACAATTTTGTTTTTGAGACACAATCAAGCCTATGAATTAAACTTTTTTGGAGGCTTATCAAGATTGACTAATATGAATGCATTGACTTATGATACATGATTAACATTTTAATTGTATTTTGTGGACAAATGCCTTGGGAAATTTAGAACGAAGGAGTTTTTTCTTATAGGATGCCTAGGGTTGTTGATTTTGGGAAATCTAAAGTGATTCTTATAGGATGCCTAGGGTTGTTGAATATTTGTGTATCCTAATTTTTGTTCTATTTTTGTCTTTTCTTGATTCTAAAAACATTATTTTGTTTTCAGGTCATCATGCTCAAGTGCTTCCCCAAGTCTTATTTTTGGGGATAATTTCCAAGATACTGGCAGATAGAATAATTAATGAAGTTGTTGAAGATATCTTGAGCGAAGCAAAGAACTAGTGTTGCTTACAAGAATTTTGAGTGTTTAAACCTTGTATATTCATGTTGTATGTAATCTTGAATAAATGTTTTGTATGATGTATTTCTATCCTTGGTGTGGTTTTGAATAAATGTTCTAAAGTTGGAAAGTTAAAGTGTCTTCCCTTCTTTTTTTGCGAAGTAAGAGTGAAGACTTTGATTTGGAGCCAAAAAATTATCCTTTGAGAAATTTGAAACGTCGCCCTTATTCTTTTTGTGAAGTAGGAGCGAAGACTTCGATTTGAAGCCAAAAATTCTCCTTAGAGAAGTTTGAAAACGTCGCCCTCTTCTTTTTTTGCGAAGTAGGAGCGAAGACTTCGATTTGAAGTCAAAAATTCTCCTTAGAGAAATTTGAAAACGCCGCCCTCTTCTTTTTTTGCGAAGTAGGAGCGAAGACTTTGATTTGAAGTCAAAAATTCTCCTTAGAGAAATTTAAAAACGCCGCCCTCTTTCTTTTTGTGAAGTAGGAGCGAAGACTTCGATTTGAAGTAAAAAATTCTCCTTAGAGAAATTTGAAAACGTCGCCTCTCTTCTTTTGCGAAGTAGGAGCGAAGACTTCGATTTGAAGCCAAAAAAATTCTCCTTAGAGAAGTTTGAAAACGTTGTCCCCTTCTTTTTGCGAAGTGGGAGCGAAGACTTCGATTTGAAGTCAAAAATTCTCCTTAGAGAAATTTGAAAACGTTGCCCTTCTTCTTTTTGCGAAGTAGGAGCGAAGACTTTGATTTGAAGTCAAAAATTCTCCTTAGAGAAATTTGAAAACGCCGCCCTCTTCTTTTTTGCGAAGTAGGAGCGAAGACTTCGATTTGAAGTCAAAAATTCTCCTTAGAGAAATTTGAAAACGTCGCCCTCTTCTTTTTGCGAAGTAGGAGCGAAGACTTCGATTTGAAGCCAAAAAATTCTCCTTAGAGAAGTTTGAAAACGTTGTCCCCTTCTTTTTTTTGCGAAGTGGGAGCGAAGACTTCGATTTGAAGTCAAAAATTCTCCTTAGAGAAATTTGTAGGTAATAATTTTAGTTTTTGTACTTAAATTATACCTACTTGTTGTTATTTTTGTGAAAACTTTTAGCCGATGTTAAAGTGTTTTTTTTTTAGGCTATCGGGAACAATAATATAGTAAAGAATGCACAAGTTGGGGAAACTACTTTCTCTTTTTTTTGAGGGATTCAGTGGGAAAATTTCCCCACTTAATCTTTTTTCATTAAAAAAAGGGAGGGTTCCATACAAGAGCACGAGGAGTGCTTAAAGAAAACTTTGGAGCACCCAGGGCTCAAATATAAAAAGAAAATACATCGGGGGATATTCTCCAACCAAGATTTTAAAGGACCGCAAGTCCGGGACTTGGCTTTGATACAAATCAAACCAATTTGCTCCTTGAAGTGATTCCTCCATCTAGCATAAGTGCAAGGTTTCCCATAAAAATCAAGTCATTCCTCATGCACCGAGATAGACCAACACTTTTTGCTATGACAATTTCTCTGAAGAATACCTTGTCAAAATCCAGTCTAGCTTGAATGACCATGTCAAGGGGTGGCAGGGAAAGCTCCCAGTTTATTCCAATAACAATCCAACAAGCTTGGCTAAAGGGACAGTCAAAGAATAGATGTTCTATTGTTTCATCCCCAAGAGAATTGATAGATAGCACAGGAGTAACTTGGTAGGAACATATTTTTCCTCTTGAGCATGCCTCCGGTGTTCAATCTATCTTTGAGAAGGAGCCGCAAAAAAGAATTTGTGTTTGCCCAAATTGGAACCCGTCCACATCCATTTGAAGAGAGGAGAAGCTTCTTGTCGACCCATCGTGGTAGCATAAGCTTTCTTGGAAGAGTAAGAATTAGAGTTCCAAATATACCACCATTGGTCCTTACCTTCAGGATCATAATCAAGAGAGTTGATTAACTCATCAAGCAATTCCAGTTCAACTAATGCCTGACTAGACAATGGCAGGAAGAAATTTCTCTCCAACTCATTATTGACAAAGAAGCTGAAAGAGCAGTTCTTCTTTTTGGCATAGGAATAAATCCTTGGAAATTTATCTCTGACAAGAGAGTCACACCATAAATCTGACCAGAATAGAATGGAGGTACCTGAAGCCGGTTTGCAGGTAGAAATACTTCTGAAATCAGGACAAAGTTTGAGAATGTCTCTCCACCAGAAAGATCGCACGGGTCTTCTTGCCTGAGGAGGAATGTTGTGATTGTTATAGAGTTTGCACCAAGTCGACTAACCCAAGGAATATCAGCATGGTTGAAGAATTTGTCAAGGAACTTCATAAGCAAAGCTTTGTTCTGTGTTTCAATCTCAATGATTCCTAACCCTCCTTCCTCTTTAGTCCTACAGGTAGGAATCCAAGCAGCAAGGCACTTACCTTTCCTGTTAATATCACCTCCACTCCAGAGCCCATGTTTTCTGTATCTATCCACTTGAGTAATGACAGGAGGAGGTAAAGCAAGGGTGCACATGTAGTAAGTGGGGATAGCAGACAGGACTGAGTTTACCATAATAAGTTTTCCAGGATAGGACAACAACTTGCTGAAACCCAAAGTTCTAGCTTCAATTCTCTGAATGATTGGGGCAAAATCTTCAGCAGAAGGTTTGAAAGTGCAAAGTGGGAGACCCAAATATGTGAGGCATGGATTCAGTGGTGCAACCAAAAGTTCTTGACAAGTGGGTCAATTTTTCTTTCCGACATTTATTGGAACCATGAAGGATTTTTTTAAATTGACATTCAAACCCGGTTGATGGGAGAAGGATCTCAAATGAGACATTTTAGGGTGAACAAAACATTTGCATCAGTAGGAAGGATTAGGAGAGTATCATCTGCATATTGAATTATTGGATAATCAAACCCAAAATTGTCACTAATGGGATGCTTAATCAGACCCATTCCCCAGGCTTTGTTGATTATAGATTGGAGTAGATCAGCAGCTAAAGCAAACAGAAGGGGTGACAATGGATCACCTTGTCTCACTCCCCTAAGACATTTAAACAATTTGCCTGGGACACCATTCAGAAGGACAAAAGAAGTACCTGATTTAAGAATTCTTTCAATCCACTGAATCCATTTATCAGGAAAACCTTTATGCTTCATGATGCTAAGAATGCATTGATGTTCCACTTTATCAAAGGCTTTCTCAAAATCTAGTTTTAAGATAACTATCTCTTTCTTTGAATGATGGCAGATATACAGGAATTGATAGGCCCAAGCTAGACAATCCTGAATTGTTCTTCCTCTTATAAAGCCATACTGATTGACATGTACAAAAGATGTGATTACATTCTGTAGCCTTACAGACAGAATTTTAGTCAAACATTTTAGAGAATAATTGAGCAAGTGAAATTGGTCTATAATCATCAGTCCTTGCGAGGGGGTTGGATTTCTTTGGAATCAAGGTAATGAAAGAGTCATTTAGACATTCAATGTCCATATTTGTAGAGCAAAAGTCCTTTAAAAATCTTGTGAAATCAACTTTAATAATGGACCAACATTTTTTGATAAAAAATCCATTGAATCCATCAGGTCCAGGAGCATGACTGATAGGTAAAGCTTTAATTACTGCCTCAATTTCAGAGTCTGAGAAATCATCAGCCATGTGTGTAAGCTCCTCTTCACAATTATGGATAAGAGCATTTAGATCATAAGAGATGGCACTGAATTCAGAGACACCCATTCTGGCTTTATAAGAGGACCAAAGGAGAGCTGCTTTCTGAGAATGATCATTAATCAAGACTCCATCATCATTTAATAAGCTCCCAATGTGTCTTTTGATGTTACTGTGTGAAGCAGTGGCTTGAAAGAAAGCTGTGTTTTCATCACCAAGAGTTACCCACCTCACAGTATTTCTCTGCTTCCAATAAATTCTTTTATCTTCTAATAGCTTGGGGAGATGAGTCTTGACCAAATTCCTGAGAATTTTTTCAAGGCTATTCAGAGGTCTCTGATCCTCTAGACCATCTAGTAGGAGAAGAACCCAATTGCTATTATGAATGAGTTTATTTAGATTAGATAAACTCTTGCTCCATTTTCTCAAACCAGCTCTTACTTGCTTAAATTTCCCAGCCAATGTTTTAGCCGCATTAGCAAAGAAAGCACAGGAATTCCAATGCAAATCAACTGTTTCAAAGAAACCTGGATGGTTAACCCAATAATTTTCAAACCTGAATTTATTACCCCTTGGGATCTTACTGCCTATGTTGATTACAAAAGGGATGTGATCTGATACCGGTTTGCCCAGGGGTTGAACTGAAGTAGAAGGATAAGATAAGCCCCAGCCATCAGAAACAAAGACCCAATCCAATTTGACTAACAAAGGGTCAGATTGCATATTGCTCCAGGTGAATTGCCTCCCACTGAAAGGGATATCTGAAAGGTTTAAGTCTGAAATTGCATCATTGAACAGTTGCATCTCTGAGTGGTTCCCTCCAGGTTTATTTCTATCATCTTGGCTACGATAGAGATTGAAGTCCCCAGTTAGAATCCAATCCTCAAAATCTGTGGTGTCCAAGTTTAATAGCCAGGTAATAAAGGCCATTTTCCCAGTTGAATGTGAGGGTCCATAGATGTTGGAAAGATGGAAGCTACTATGATCCAAGAGGCAGGTGACTTTCAAAGTGATACATAAGAATTACTGTCTACAACTGAGCATTTCTACAAATTGCTATTCCAGACACAAAGTAAGCCTCCAGAAGCACCCACAGCAGGAAAGAAAGCAAAGTTGTCCAAGTGCTTAGGACAAAATCTTCTTAAGTACTGCAAGTCAAAAGATTCTCTCTTGGTTTCCTGTAAACAAATCAGGTTGCTAGAGCTTTCCAAAATCTTATCTCTAATTGCGTCCCATTTTTCCTGAGAATTTATACCTCTTACGTTCCAAGTAAGAACACTATGAGATCTGTTGTTACTCATTGGACATTAAGTAGAGAAAAGGACAGGACCTGATCACACAATGATCGTCCAACAACAATCTTATGTAAAAAGAAGGATCACAGAGCAACAAACAAAGATAGCAATACGATCCAACTTTAAGGATAAACTTAAACAAAGCCACCATGTTCACAAGCTGGAGCCACAGCTCAAACCAAACTACTGATTCAGAGGCAGTAAAAGTATTCAGCCCTCCAAACAAAAGAAACTTATTTAACCCGCACGCAGGCTGGGCAAAGGACATAGTTTTGAAAACTCTAAGAGGACTATCAAGCAGCAACATGACAAGGCACGCTGCCCCAGCTCCATCATTAGTTGGTGTCCGCATTGCTGTCCTTTTCAAGGATGGCAGCAGAGACAACCTCAGGTTGAATCTGAAGGAAGCCAGAAGCAATGCCACGAACAACATCTTCATTTAGAAAAGGTGCCACTTGTGTCTTGCCAGCTGCGATCATAGCTAGGGGGATGGGGTTCTCCAACTCCTTCTCCACCTGTATCCCAGGCGCAGTAGGTGCCTTCTTGCCATCATTCTTGGCAGCCTGCCTCTTGCTACGACGAAGGAATTTGTCATCAAGTCTCTCTGACAGCTTCCTGGCCCTCCTCTTCCTTGGGGTAAAAGCATCAGGCATGATTTCCATCAGGTCATCTTCATCAAGAGTGACTGGGTCCTTTATCTGAGGCGGTAAGAGACGAATAAGATGTATAAGGGCCCAAGGATCATCAAAGTAAGATGGAACTATGATATTCGGGTTAATGTCCAGTAAGGATAAAGCATAGAAAATGCTGTACTGTGGATACTTGGTAAAAAAATACCATACCTCAGGAGGGAGCAGCTCAGAGATTGATTTTGGCTTTTCTGGGGGGAGTGGGAACAGCACCCTGGCAACTGAAGAGGGGCCACTCTCATTGGTAACAATAATGGATTTCATCCTGAGCTCAGCATCCTTCTCTTTTGTCACCACAGGAACCACAGGAACCAGGTTATTCATTTCCTCAACCGGCACAGGAGGAGCCTTGTTTCCTTCACCTTCCACTGATGGTTGGAGGGGTCCAACTACACCAGAAGCAATAGAACCAGGAGTGATATTGTTGACTAAAACAGTAAATGAGGCAGATGAACCAGACAAAGGGGCAGGTGAAGGAATGAATCTGTCAGAAAATTCTAAAATTGGAATCTCACCTGGAATAGGGGGATCCAAATCAGCAACACCTTCAGCATTACCCATACCAGCCTCAACAATAGCCATATCAGCATTGGCCATACCAGCATCAACAACAGCAACAGAACCAACATTCAAACCAACAGTTTCAGGATTATCAACTTCAACCTGATATAAATCTTCATCATGGATGCCATGGGGCTCCCCACCACCAAACTGATTCAGGTCAATGATATTGGATCCCATGGGAGCCACATTGGACCCTGCAGGCAGGACAGGACCCATCCAACCTGGTGCCTGTGGAGGCACTGGATGAAAAGGACCATGCAGGACAAAAGCTTCCTCATCTGGCTCAACCAAATTGTTCAGCTTTAGCAGGTACACAGCAGCAGTCCAGGATCTACCCCTAGTAGGCAGTCCAACATTGACCTTAACTGAATCTGGAATCTTCACTGGATCATTTAGGTACACCTTGCAGATAATACGAGCCAGACTACTAGATGGATGCACGTGAGTTAAAATACCAAAGCCAGACACAGTAGTAGCAATGTTCCTCATGCTACGTAGATCCTCATTGAACCCTAATAGCATGATCCAAGCCTCTCTATCAATGTCAAAAGCTCTAGCATTGTCGGACTCATCATGCTTGATAAAATGCATCTGGTACTCCCCACTAAACTGAAAAACAGGTCCAAGAAACCTCTCCCTTTCCAATGCACTAACAAATCTGACATAAGCCTGGCCTAAAGCGCAAGGATAGATCCCAAGAACATGGACTTGATGTACCTCAAGGAACCAAGCACGGAGAGCTTGTGCCATCGGCTCAAACTCTTTGGCAGCAACTGGAGGAGTCATCTTCACTATCGCCAGGTCTTCATTGCTGAGTGTGTAGCAACCTGGCGACGAAGACTTCCTGCCGAAGGGGTGGACGAGGTGGACGATCAACCAGCTGGAAGCCCCTGGGCAGGTGAGGGACAGGATCGACGGCGAAGTTTGCCATCGGAGTCGCCGAGAAGGAGGGTTTTCTTGGGGTTTGCACTGTAGATGCGTTGGTGGACGGCAGATTGGAAGAGAAATCGGGATTTTTCTGATGGGCATTTATAGTGAGACCCTTCGCCTTCAGATTCTTATTAGCTGAAACAGAAACCGGTCGATAAGTCCGCCGCCTATCCCGGACCTTCCCAAAACATTGGGCCTGCTTATGTCCATAATTGAAGCAAATCCGGCAACGAATCTGAGAGACACAGAGATTTGAGGTATGGCCATGGGCCAGACACTTGCCACAAATGGCCGCAGATAGCCCAGAAGGGGCAACTTTCTTAATGGGCTTCGAACCCGAATTCAAATTTGAATCACTGATCTTGATGGCGTTAGCCCCAGTCAAGATGGCCGAAGAACTCGCCCCAAAATTCGCATCACTTATTGACTTTTGATTAGAGGATTTTAAGGCACCAAAATTACAATGAAAAATGATAGGCTTGGTAAAAAGATCATAGTAGTCAATAGGATACTGAATTCTCTGAAAAACACTTTTTCTTTTGAGCTGGCTACTTGATTTCACTACCTCCACAAAAGATTTTTTTTTCCTACAGAGGCTTTGGGAGGTTTTGGATTACCAACAAGTAGTCCAAGAATCCAATTCTAACTTATTCCAAATTTCAAATTCTCTCTTCCAGTTTGGGCCACCATCGCCCCAAAGAGAGAAAAAACACGTAATAAAATTTGCACGAGAAACTTTTCAATTTATAGATGAAAATGCCAACTTGTTTGCACGAGACAGAGAATTTGAACATCCATTCGACGGATGCAAAACTTGAAAATCATTTGCACAACCACCTAGGCATGATTGGAGAATGAGACTTGCGATTCGGATTAAGCCGAATTGCCGATCTCCCAAAGCTAGCCACCGGATGAAACCCCTAACTTGGAGCCCGGTGGGCAAACACTCGCCTGGGTTCGATTCACCGACTTTTGGATATCAAGCCCGGATCAAAGCATAGATCGGAGAGGCCCACCATGCTCGGGATCGATCACGATCAAAAGCGAGACATTTTTGACGGAGGAAGGAGGAAGAACGGCGGTGGCGAAGGTGGTGGAGGAGGGGCGGGGGGGAGGAGAGGAGAGCCATGTCTATTATTAGTGATGAGATGGGGAAACTACTTTCTCATTTATACTTGATATGAGAACTTACAATAGAGTCCGCCTCGTTAAAAAACCACTCACCCGCGAAGGGCTTCCCCGAGTGGAAAAAGAGTGCAGCTCTTGATTGAAATGATAAAATGCTTCTAAGGAATTGAAACTAACTTGCTTATTTACAAAAACTTGAAAAAAAGAAGATTCTAGGGATAGTACTTGCGAAGATCCCTAATGTTCCATGTGTGGCTTAATTCTTCTCCCTTGAGGTTCTCCAAGTGGTAAGAGCCTTGCCCTGCTTGATTTTGTTATGATGAAAGGTCCTTCCCATTTCATTTGGAACTTTCCCACGGTGTCTTCGTTTCTTTTCCTCTTGAGTACGAAGTCTCCTGGTTGTAGTTCTCTTTTCACCACTTTCTTGTTGTACCATTTGCTTGTTTCTTCTTGGTATTTTTCGAGATTCATCATAGCTTGGTTTCTTTCTTCTTCGAGCAAGTCTTTGCTTGTCTTTTTGTTCCTCTTCGCTTGTTATTTCGACATTTGTTCTTGGGCCTTCGAATTGTATTTCTTCTGGAGTCATTGCTTCGTCTCCATATAGTAGCTTGAAAGGCGTAAACTTCGTTGATCTTGTTGTGGTTGTATTGTGACTCTAAACAATCCTTGGTAATTCTTCAACCCATTTCTCTTTTGGAAGTCCCACTAGATTTTTTTGATATTCCCACGCATATTATGCCATTTGCTCTTTTCGACGGCTCCATTTGATTGTGGGTATCGGCCGACCACGAAGCAAAGTTGTATTCCCATACTTTCACAATAGCTTCTAAAGTCTTCGCTATCAAATTGAGTTCCATTATCCAAAGTTATGTGTCTTGGGACTCGAATCTATAGATTATATTTTGCCAAAGAAACTTCTTCATTGTTGTTGATGACATATTTGTGATTGGCTTCGCTTCTATCCATTTTGTGAAATACTCAACTACAACAATTGCATATTGATGGTTTCCTTGAGCTGGGGGGAGTTTTCCAATTATGTCTATTCCCCATCTTGCAAGTGGCCAAGTTGGTTCAATGTGCTGAATTGGATTAGCTGGGGCATTTGACTTGCTTGCTGAAATTTGGCAATTGTGACAAGTTTTCACTATTTCCTTGCTATCTTTTTGAGTTGTTGGCCAATAGAATCCTTGTCTAAAAGCTTTTCCTGCTATGGCTCTTGGGCCTGCATGATTCCCACATACTCCACTATGTATTTCTTGTAATAATTCTTTGCCTTCTTCTTTTGAAATGCATTTGAGTAATGGTTCGCAAATGCCATGTTTGAATAGTTGATTGTCGATGAGCTTTTAATTTCTTATTTTGTGCTTCATTCTTATTTCTTCAACTTCGCTCTCTGGCTCGTAGAATCCCCTTAGGAATGCTATTATTTCTGATCTCTAGTCTTCGCTTTCAATGATGTGGATATATTTTGGTTCTTCAATCTTTGCCTTTATCGAAGATTCTGAGAGAACTTGATAAAATACATCAGGTGGCAATTTGACTTTTTGAGCTGCCGCTGTTGCAATTTCATCTGCTTCTTCATTGTTTGTTCTTGAAATGCTTCGTCTTGTGAACCCTTCAAAGTGTTTTTTTCTTGATCCCCGACACTTTGCAAATATTTTGCTAGTTCAGGATCTTTTGCCTTGTAATTTTTCTCAACATGACCTGCTACAACTTGAGAATCTGTTTTGATTAGGATTTTTTGTAGTCCCATTGCTCTTGCCTTGCGAAGCCCCAGCAATACTGCTTCATATTCTGCGATGTTGTTTGTGCAATGAAATTCTAGTCTCACTTTGCATATTTCATCTTGACAGGATGGCGAAGTGATTATTCTTTGCTACACCAGCCCCCGCGCGGAGCCCCATGCCCCATCGCAGTTCATTGTCCATTCTTGGCATGACAAACACTATGTAAAAAAAGGCCTCTACTGATCGCGCGTTGAGGGCTTCTGATCTTGTAGCGTCGCCCATTAGGGTCTCTAAATGTCGACTTCTGAGGGACTGTCCGTAGCGGCGTGCGCCGCGAGGCTTTTTAATACGGACGGGATTTCGTGCGTCTCAAACTTCCCGTGCGTAGTGAGCCCTTGTTACACACGCCGCCGTGGAACGCCCTCCGTGTCCCGGGGTTTTGCTCGACCGTGGTCTACGGTATCTACAGACATAATTGTCTAAGATGCGACCGTACCTGGAAACGTCACGGACCCGCGGCATCGATGTCGACCGTATCCGCGCCCAAAAGTAGTGACGCACGAAGCGGTATGCGGCGTATAATAGTTCGAATGTGCACGCGCGTACACAAGAAGGCGTCGTGCCACTAACACACACGACGAACTCTTGTATGCATCGCGCGCCTCTAATCGTTATCCATTCACGGACACCCGATCACTATAAGGGTGCGTAAACCGTTATTCAAATACGCACCCGTGTGGAACGCAGCCGATCGTGATATCTTCGCATTTACAGGCGCTTTTGTGGTACACGTGTGCGTGTCGCCTATAGAGCTACTGCACTTGATTAGATCGCTCATTCGTAACTACACTCTAGTTCATAGACGCTTGTTTTGTACTACCGTCTGTGAACCTTAATGCACTTTCGGGCGCTTCCGTGGGTCATTCATTTGTAACTCAAATGAGAACTCTGATCGCATGTTTAAAACGATCGTCCGCAATGTGCCCCGTGTTCTGAGCGGTTGTTTAACAGGTGTCGGGGCGTAACACACGAGCTACTGACGCGTTTTAGTAAGCTTCGTCTGCGTTCCTTTCCGGCTATTACAGGCGTTCTTTCGTAACCACGTCGTAGGATTTAGTCGTTTTTTACAGGGCGACCGTTTTGATTACGCATTTGTAGAGCGTTACGTATTTTCACACGCTTGTTCGGTGTTTTGACGCGTTTCTTGATTCTGCGGACGGACATTTAGTACGAAACCTACAGCGCGCGCGCGGCGGCTGTGGTACGTACATAGATAACGAACCGTTTCAACTATCGCGGCGAGAAATTGAAAATGGTAGACACCGGCAAACACAAATAATGAGATGGACAGGTCCGATCACAAACAAATGGCGGGGCGGCGGCGACATTGCAAATTCAGGTGTATCTCCAGATTATTCACACGCAGATGTACCCGGTTCTTGAGGGCACGCCACAGATTGTTCACAACACAAATAACACGGTTCACATGCATGTATCCGGCTTTGATCGTCATGCGGCAAAGGGAAACAAGAATACGGTTCACATGCATGTATCCCACGATTGTCATGCGGCAAGGGAAAGCGAGAATCAACTCACGGTTCATTTAAACGAAATGCTCGCCTTCGGGGCTGATGACATGTTCCATAAGAAACTTGGCCATCTTCTCTCTAATATCCTCCAAATTGATGGAATCTCCCGTCAAGTCAAAATCCTAATACAAAGACAGGTAGGCGTAAGTGTTTGTGTACACATGGTCTATATTGCCAAACAAAGGTAGGCATAAGATGGAGCCGCACTTCGAGTTACCTCGTGGACGATCCAAATGAACTTGTTTCATCGCAGCCATCAAGTGGTGCACCGTGTAGAACCCACATGTCTTGTTATCGGTTTGCAACAGAGCCTTCGCAATCATATGAAGAAATTCGATAAATCTCAAAGGCCCAATATCGTGTGTTCCCAATATGCGCAAACATATATTCTCAAAAAAAAAAAAAATCTGCAAACATACAAGAGATCGAAGTTTACCTTCTTTCAAGAGATGGGTTTAAGGTAGTGTTGGAGTCCAAGAAAGTAGTTATGTCTAAGCATGGACAATTTATTGGTGAGAAAGGCTATGGTTGCGGAGGTTTGTTTAAGCCTAAGTTTGGCGATTTTTGTAATAAGTCGGTGAATCAGATTTGTGACACAATTAATGATAATTCGAGTGTTTGGCATTCTCGTTTGTGTCATGTGAATTTTAGTGTCACATCTATCTAGCTTGCAGTTAATTCTAGATGTGAATTTTGGTGAGGTTGCGAGTTAATTCTAGGTTTCACCATTACCAAAGGTTCTAAGTGTCATAATTGTGTGCAATCTAAGCAACCTCGAAAGCCTCACAAGGGCGTGGAGGAGAGGCTCTTGGCACCTCTAGAACTCATACATTTCGATCTATGTGAGATGAATGGTGTGTGCAAAGAGATATTTCATGTCATTAATTGATGATGCTTCTAGATTTTGCTATATTTACTTGCTGAAAACTAAAGATGAGGCATTATTAGACTACTTTAAAATCTTTTAAGCTGAAGTTGAAAATTAACTAGAAAGAAAGAAAAATTAACCAACATGTCTTGTTATCACTTTATCGGTTTGCCTTGAGCCTTTGCAAACATATGAAACACATGCTAGAATTTATATATGATGAATAGTTCCCCTAAAATTCATATGAAGAAATTCGATAAATCTCAAAGGCCCAATATCACGCAAACATAAAAAGTAGATCGAAGTTTACCTTCTTTTAAGAGATGAGTTTAAGGTAGTGTTGGAGTCCAATAAAGTAGTTATGTCTAAGCATGGACAATTTATTGGTGAAGGCTATGGTTGCGGAGGTTTGTTTCGCCTAAGTTTGGCAAGATTTTTGTAATAAGTCGGTTGAATCAGATTTGTGACACAATTAATGATAATTCGAGTGTTTGGCATTCTTTTTACGTCATGTGAAGTTTGGTGTCACATCTATCTAGCTTGCAGTTAATTCTAGATGTGAATTTTGGTGAGCTTGCGAGTTAATTCTAGATTTCACCATTACCAAAGGTTCTAAGTGTCATAATTGTGTGCAATCTAAGCAACCTCCAAAGCCTCACAAGGCGGTGGAGAGGCTCTTGGCACCTCTAGAACTCATACATTCGATCTATGTGAGATGAATGGTGTGTGGAAAGAGATATTTCATGTCATTAATTGATGATGCTTTTAGATTTTGCTATATTTACTTGCTGAAAACTAAAGATGAGGCATTATTAGACTACTTTAAAATCTTTAAGGCTGAAGTTGAAAATTAACTAGAAAGAAAGAAAAATTAACCAACATGTCTTGTTATCACTTTATCGGTTTGCAATGAGCCTTTGCAAACATATGAAACACATGCTAGAATTTATATATGATGAATAGTTCCCCTAAAATTCATATGAAGAAATTTCGATAAATCTCAAAGGCCCAATAGCTGTGTTCCCTAATGGGCTTTATTGTTTTGACCCATGAGTAAAGGTGCGAGGTGTGATATCAATTAGTATCATACTATTTGGTTGATGTGGAGGTAGGGAGTTTTCCTCCCTATATATTTGTACCAAGCTTCTTTGGGATTAGACACAACACCACAACTATAATTGGGAGTTTCAATTAGAAAATCCTAAAGGGCGTACCCAGGCGCCGTAGGCTCCCGCACCGCTTGCGAGGTGCAGGGGAAGAGTATTTTAGCGCCAAGCCTTACCCGCACCATGTGCAATATCGAGGGAATACATTTGCTTGAACCGGGACCTTCCGGTTCTAAAGGCGGTAGACCACTTGCACCACTTGCATCAGGCCAGCCCATCCAATTAGAAAATCCTAAAGTAGTAAAAATAATATTTTCCTTTTTCCCCTCGCACATATAGTCTCTCCATCCCGTCCGTCGAATAAAGTTTTGGGAAGCGCTCTTTGCGTGATTGCTCCCAAATCTTCCATGGCGATTTTTCTCTTCATCGGTCGTCATCCCGTCGTCATAAGGCTTTGCGTGGCGGGATCATCAACAAGGAACACTCATCGACTAAGCTTGCGCGATCATCGTCTGCATCAACACCACCGGTACTTCTACATCGGCGGGTATTACATCCGTGTTCTAATCTTATTGTTCATCATGTTCAATGCATGCGGTGAACCGCTATGTTTACATCGGTTGCCATGATCATGCTTTCTTATATACTATTGGATCATGTCATGCTTCGCTATATGCTTTTAGATCATGATATGCTTTGTTATACGATGCTAAGTCATGCTAGTATGATACACATGTTTACACTAGTTGTTATGATCATGTTATGCTATATGATGTTGAATCATGCTATGATCTTGATATGCTTTTGTGTTATGCTAGTATGCTTCACATGTTTAATCTAGTTTGCTTTCGGTTTCGTCATGATTTTTTTTTTTATGAAATTAATCTGAAATTGCCTAATATCTCAACAATCCAAAAACCTTATTATAGCCTTTTTTCTTGATTTAACTATGGCTTTTTTTCAGCGACATCTTTGAGGCTAAAAAAAAATTTCTAGTGCAAATTTTAAGAGGCGGCGAGTTAATGCCATGCTCTAGCTCTGAGGCTAAAATGTTTTGGATTATTGTTGGCTTGCACGAGGGAAAATATCTCCGAGAGAGAAGATTCCGGGGGCAACACTATCGATTGAATGCAACCATCGGATATATATTCTAAGTTGTGCATTATGGAGAGCTTTCATGACTACAAGATGGTTGCTAACCGATCTATAGTCAAGCAAGCTCATGAGGTTCAACACATGGCAAAAGAACTTGAACTCCTTAAGTGTGTCATACCCAACGAGTTTGTAGCCGTATGCATTAATGCTAAGTTGCCTTCTTCATAGAAGAGCTAGAAAATATCGGTTGAAAAACGATAGCATCGCTTGATGTTGAGGAAAAGATTCGGGCAAAGAACACTATTGAGAAGGGGAACCGAGCCATTTCGGCACAAATTTGGTGCGGGGAAAACCCACATGGCAAGACCAAAGGTAGGAATAAATCTTCCAATGCCAAATTAACAACTACCACCCGGAGAAGAAGAAAAACAATGATGATGTGCCTTGCTACACTAGTGGAGAGCTTGGTCACTTTTAAGAGTTGGGTTTAAGGTAGTGTTGGAGTCCAATAAAGTAGTTATGTCTAAGCATGGACAAATTATTGGTGAAGGCTATGGTTGCCTCATATGGTCGATCATTCATCAAATGGATGTGAAGACTGACTTTTCTTAATGGAGAGTTGGATGAGGAGATTTACATGGATCAGCCTGATGGGTTTGTAGTAAAAGGTGAAGAGCAAAAGGTGTGGAAGAGAGTGGGATTACTTTATCACAATCTCACTATGTTGAGAAGGTCCTGAGCCGATTTGGCTTTATGGATAGAAAGTCTTCTCCAACACCTTATGATCCTAGTGTGACATTGCAAAAGAATAAGAAGTGTACCAGAGATCAATTGAAGTTCGTGCTCTGAAATTGTTGGTCCACTCATGTATCTAGCTAGTGCAAACTGGACCGAGAAAGGGCCTTATGCTATTTTAAAGGTACAATGAGTTATGGGATTGGTGATTCACTATTCCGGGCACCCAAATTGTGCTAGAGGGGATATAGTGATGCGAACTGGATTTTCGATATTGATCAAATCTACGCCACTAGTGGGTATGTTTTTACTCTTGGGGGTGGCGCGGTGTCATGGAGGTCTTGTAAACAGACAATTTTGACTAAATCAACCGTAGAGGCAGAACTTACTGCTTTGGATACAGCCCCTGTTCCGCTAGGCGCTAGGCGGATTCTAGGGGGTGACCCGCAGCCTAGAGCCTAGTCGGGATTAAGCGAGCCTAGGCATTTTTCTAGGCGGTGACTAATACATGCTTTTATACTTAACAAAAGAGCTAATATATGCTTTTTATACTTAATAAAAGAAAAAAAAGGAGATAAGTGCTCAATGTTGGGGAGAAAGAGGAGAAGAAGGCCCATTTAACAGCCCAACAGCCCAAGTAACCCCCACCAAAACCTTATCCTCTCCCAACTTCCCCTCCACCTCTGTTCTCCCGACTCCTCTGCTCCCGACTCTTCCTGCTCGCGACTCCCGACTCCGGCCCGCCGCCTCCTTCCCGCCCGCGCCTCCCGCCTCCTTCCCCACCGGATAACGCCGGCGCCCGCCACTCTCGCCCGCCTGTCGCCTCTCCTCAATATGCTTTCGCCGCCCCGCCGCCCGGCCATGCCGGTGACCCGGCCCGCCCTAGGGGTTCCGCCCACCCCTAGGCGAGGCGGGGACCCTCCTTGAAGCTTAAGCGCCCTAGGTGCAGCCTAGGCGCCGCCTAGCGGAGCGAGGGGATACAAAACTATGCTGTTATATGATGCTAAGTCATGCTAGTATGATACAAATGTTTGCACTAGTTGTTATGATCATGTTATGCTATATGATGTTGAATCATGCTATGATCTTGATATGCTTTTGTGTTATGCTAGTACACATGCTTAATCTAGCTGCTTTCGATTCGTCATGATTTATTTTTATGAAATTAATCTAGAAATTGCCTAATATCTCAACAACACAAAGTGGTTATTCATCGAATGGAAACGCAAGCGCACAACTTCAATTGAAGCACTCTACTTACTTTTCGTATATTTGTGGTGAACCAAAAACTTTTTTGCGTCCTCGTCACCTCCTTAGCCATGAGATTGAAAACACGCTCGGTAAGCCTACACATGAGTAAAATGTAAAATGTCATATTTTTTTTTATTTTTTAGTAACATAATTAAGAAAAAATGCATGGGTCGGGAGTTGTAGGTTAGGAAACACTCCTTTGTTTTTATTGCGGTTTTCAACGGAAGCGTATCGACTTCAAGGCGGGCGCAGAGTCAACGAAATAAACCCTCCTCCACTTGATAGCAATGACAACGGCAATCCGGTGTCCACGGGGTTATGCGCAAACATGACAAAATCCTTGTCAAGATGTTTCCTTAGGCCCCATTCTAGATATGTAATGCCCATCTTTGCCGGGGCCGCCCGGTTAGCCCTTCGAAGGTCAATGGTTCGGGATCAAGAAAGCCAACCGACAAAGACATGGCCCTAGCTTCCCCCGAAAGCGGGCATCTAGGAATAGAGGTATGCAAAGCAAATTTAGCAAGCAAATAGATGAAGAGGCATCCCAAGTGAGTGTAGAATAGAAGAAATTGTACTCACAAAGTGTCATGCGGCGAAGGATGGACACATCCAATACATCGGTGCCATGAGGTCAAACAAATCGTCGAAACCCACATTGATCGCAGCCTCTTTCGTGCGTGTCACGCCAAAAAACCTCTTTCGCGGAACCGCAAAGAAACGCCACATTTTGCCTGTTTGTGGTCGCTTGTCGCATGTACCACTCATGAAGAGAAAAGCACAAGAAGGCCCCGCCTTTTGAAGATCTTTGGGTGATAGCATTGGAGATCCATTTGGTAGTTAGGGTTGGGCAAAGGCGAACGAAGGGCATTCGAAGCTACTCCCAACCGCAGTCCACGAGCTCATCTATTGCAACCCGGGCTCGCTCTCTAACTGCTTCGGCCTCCAATTCCATCTCAAGCTGCGGCATCCGGTCCCGGCTGCGTCAATGGCTAAGGCGCGGCTGCTCTACGAGACCACCTACAGGGGCTAGAGGTGTTGCGGGCGTTGAACAGTGGCCTTGTAATTCCATCGCCTCGGCTTAGCCCCGAGCTCATCTATGCACATGTCGCGGCACCAAGGCTTCCAACCAACCGAACGCGTACATACCACCCACATGCCCGGATGCCGCCCCTCTATAGTAACATCTCCCGTAAGCCACCCTATGGAACCATCATCTGTCTTCCAATCAACCCATGTAGACATACCACGCAGGCGCCCATGCATTGCAGGGTGCTGTGGGCCCCCCGTGAGCTCATATCTTTCCCTTACACCAATGACATCAGAAGGACGGGCTGCCTTCTCTAAAACTATCTCAGATAAAGACCGAGCCTCTTCACAGGTCCAAACAATTTCAGCCTTGTCACCTGACACTGGCAGTATGCTCAATGCACGCAAAAAAGCCCGAGCAAGGTTCTGTGGATATTTGTCCCAAGGATTCTGGATTCCTTTGGCGGCCAATTCCCTGTCCTCCTTCGCCCACTCTTTGGAGAGTGCCGCATAATCAACTATCCCAAGGCACCTCATTTAATAGGCGACTGAAAAATTCAGGCTACACTGCGTGCTCTGTCTCTTCCCGCCTGATGATGTGTTGTCGCCTGCTGTTGGATCGAAATCACTGAAGTAGCTTCAACGCCTAAACAGATTTGAAAATTTCAGTCGCCTGGAAATTAGCAAGGCCCTAATATTATACAGTTCAATTCTGTATTAGGCAGTCTATGAGGACTACACAAACCACAGAAGCACAGATCACAAAAAAATGTGGTTGGGGAATAGAGGAATATGAACAAAGCGTAGTTTAGTAATAGTTCATTTAATAGGCACATTTTTGTAAGACAAAGTAGTAGTAGTAGTACTCTGAGCAATCGGTGTTCTTGAGCATGTATATTCATCTATAAAGAAAATATGAAACTTGAGAGTCGCAGTTTCCTACGACCCATGTTTTAGATCGCGCTATGAAATTTAGAGGCGGCACATTGCGGATGCTATTGCTATTGCCGCTATAAGCGGCGCTATGGGTCGTGCTATAGCGTGCTATTTGCAACGTAACGTCGGCATGCATTTCACGCTATAGCGCACTATTTGTTTCAAATAACGAGGAAATCGGGACAAGTATACAATTATAATTTGATAAGTGATAATGATAACCATATAATAAAGTTCTCATCCTCAAAACAAACAACCATGAAGGCAAACAACCATTAAGGCATCAAGTCAAGTACATAAGCAAACAATCATAAAGTTACTGAAATCACTCAATCACTAACAATTAGGCTAGGCTGATCAATTTGCCAATAGCGCCATAATAGCGCGCTATGACGCTATTTGAGCTTAGTGCGCTATAGCGCCAATAGCGCGAATAGCGCCAAAAAGTGCAATAACATAGCACGAGCTGCTCTATTGGCGCTACGACAATAAACAGCAGTAGTAGCAGTTTCCTATGACAAAAACACACAGATATCAACATTATACTCCCTCTGTCCCATGGAGTTTGTCGTTTTTGACTTTTGAACTTCATCTTTGACCATCCGTCTTATTCAAAATATTTATGCAAATCATAAAATAAAATAATCAATATTCAAGTATCTTTATTGATAAAATAAGTCGTAACAAAATAAATTATATTTGTGCAAAAAATTTGAATAAGACAAAGCATCGAAAAAGATGGCACGGAATCGAGGCGACAAACTTCGGTGGGGACGGAGGGAGTAGTAGAAGTCGGGTGTCTTTGTTCAAGTATCTACAACACCATATATCCATCGAGGACAAAATCATCACCTTTTCCTCACTTACAGGCGACTTTAATGTGCTCCTATCTCTTCCCGCCTGATGATGCGTTGATGCACGCTTTGTTGGATGGAAATCAATTGAAGTTGCCGTCGCTGAGCAGATTTGAAAATTTCAGTCACCTCAAAAATAGCGCGGGGCCTAATATTATACAGTTCAATTCTGTAATAGGCACTCTATGAGGACTACACAAACCAATCGAGGCGAGAGAACAACAAAATGAAGTTCAGGGAATAGAGGAATATAAACAAAGCGTACTTTAGTAAAAGTTGTTTTAATAAGGACATTCTGTAAGGCAAGATAGTTGAAGAACTCTGAGCGGTCATTGTTCTTGAGCACGTATATTCATGTATAAAGAAAATAAGGAGCATTATTTGCGGTTTCCTATGACGAAAAACACGAGATAACAACATTATAGTAGCTTTGTGGTGTCGGGTTCAGTATCTATATCTACAACTCGACATATCCATCGAGGATAAAATTATGCAGTTCAATTTCTGTAATAGGCGAGTCTATGAGGACTAAACAAACCAAAGAGGCAGAGAACAAAAAAAAAATGTAGTTTAGAAATAGAGGAATATAAACAAACTATAGTTTTGCAGCAGTTGGTTTAATAGGATCATTTTTGTAAGATAGTTGTACTCTGAGCAGTCGTGTTTCTTGAGCACGCATATTCATCTATGAAGAAAACAAGCGGCAGTAGTTGCAGTTTTCTATGACAAAAACACACGAGATAATAACATTATAGTAGCAAAAAACACACAGATAATAACATTATAGTAGCGGTCGGTGTATTGTTGGTATCTACAACTCCATGTATCCATCGAGGACAAAATTATCACCTTTCCTCATGTATAGGCGCGAAAAAAATTCAGCCGACACTGCGTGCTCTCTATCTATCCCCGATGATGCGTTGATGCTCTTTGTTGGATGGAAATCACTGAAGTAGCTTCATCGCTGAACAGATTTGAAAATTTCAGTCGCTGAAAATTAGCGGGGCCTAATATTATCTGAGTTCAATTTTGTAATAGGCAGTCTATGAGGACTACACAAACCCGAGGTAGGCGAAAAAAAAAAAAAATGTAGTTCGGGAATAGAGGAATATAATGAAAGCGTACTTTAGTAACTGTTGTTTTAACAAGGACATTCGTGTAAGACAAGATAGTTTAAGTACTCTCAAAGCAGTCATTGTTCTCGAGCACGTAGATTCATGTATAAAGAAAATTAAGCGGCGGTATTTGCGGTTTCCTATGGCGACAAAAACACACAGATAACTACATTATAGTAGCAAGTCGGTGTCAAGTTCAAGTATCTACAAGTGCCTGTAGTTCGGTAACCATTCATGTAATAGGCAATTTTTTAAGACAAGATAGTATTATAGATAGTTTGTCATGTTTCTTGAGCACGCATAATCATCTATCAAGAAAATATGCAGCAAGTAGTTGCGATTTCCTACGACAAAAATACTAGATAACAACATTGTAGCGGTCGGTGTCGGGGTTCGGTATGTACAACTCGGTATATCCATCTTAGGATAATTACGCGAGATAAATTATGTAATAGGCAGTCTATGAGGACTAAACAAACCAAAGAGGCGAGAACAAAAAAAAATGTAGTTCAGAAATAGAGGAATAAACAAAGTGTAGTTCAAGTATCCATCAAAATGTAGGCTAGGAGATCAGGAGGAGGAGGTATTTGTTGGAGATGATGAAGCGGTGCTCCTTCTTTCGGGTGGAGGATGAAGCCGGCGTAGAAGGTGGGTGGCGGACCTGCGGTCTCCCCTAGAGATGGTGCCTCGTACCACTGGTGGACTGAGTTGCAGACGGTGGGGGAGGACGGCCTCGTCATAGCCGTAGCGGATTATCCCGGCAGGTCGCGTCGCGCAGATGGATCGGAGGTGGGTTGGACGGTGGTCACGCGGATGCGCCGTCGGCTTGAAACCCGAGAATGGCGAGGGCGGTGGTTGGATGCGGCGGTGGTGGTTGTCAACGGCGGGCGGCGGCGGCTGTATACCCTAGAATCGCCTGTGAGGATGCGGATGAGGAGTGAAATGAGTCGCCTGTGAGGAGGCGGATAGGATTTTGCGTTTTTTGCGAATGGTGGGCGCGTAAATTTTCGGAAAATTTTTGGGCGGGCACATGGTAAACATCGCCACTTCAGTGCATCCGGGAGAAGGCGTGTAGTGGGACCTTCTGTCGGCATGATGAAAAACTCGAGGAGGCGGGGTGAAGAGTGAAATGATTCGCCTGTGAGGAAAAGCGAAAATGATAGTATTCTCAAAAGTGCGTATGAATACATATTTTCTCAAAAAAAAACGAAAATGGTAGTTTCCGATTTTTCCGTAGTCGTTTTTGAGTTTTTTCCGATTGTTGCCTAAACGAAAAGCGAAGTGGTAACCGCGCGAAAAAATGAAAATGATAATGGTAAAAATAAATGGAAATGAAAGTGGAAACAGTTTTGCCCTCTTCCGATCGTTTCCGAAGATTCCCGTATTTAAGCGGTAATTTAACGTTGGTTACCGAATCAAGGGCACACACAACCAACATGCACATAAGGCAAATTTTTTTTTTTTTTTTGGAAACTACCCTCCGTCCAAAAAAGAATGACGTTTTTGACTTTTAGACATCATGTTTGACCATCCGTCTTATTCAAAAAAAGTTGTATAAGATCGTATCAATTTCGTTTTCTCTCTCATAGTAATTCTAAAATTGATGTTTTTCTTTCTAAAATGTTGTAAAATCATTCTCTATCAAGCTATTGTATTCTTACACAGCTATGACTATTGTAAAATTTTATCAATAACATTACAGATTGAATTTTAAAAATTACAACTTTAAGCAACATTTTTGGAGCACCTAATGATTTCAAAGCATGAGAAATCATGCATGAACATGAAAGTTTTGTATAACTTCTTATATATTAAGATGTATACATCTTTTGGTCATTTCTTCATCCGACGACGTCACAATAACATTGTTCACAAGATTTACACATGTCTCATATAGTTGATGAAACTACGAGCACGGCACACCCCGGTCATGGCACGGGGCAAAAGTGCGTGCTTGGGGCGACCCTCAAGCACGGGCACGCGCACGGCCCGACGACGTTAAGAAAGGGGAGGCACGGTGAGGCTCGGTGGCAAATATAATGGTGATAATATTGTACATATACTTGGTATAATATTGTACATATACTTGGTATAATATTGTACATATTTGGTATATTAGTTCGATATTAGCATCTTGCGCCAATTTATCATCGGGCCTACCAAATTTCAGTGTTAACACATGCTTCCTCAATTTTTGGGTAAAAGTACCTTTTGCTCCAAAATTGACCATAGTCCTCGAGAATCAACACTGAATTCTTTTTCCGAATAAAAACCACGAACCAAACCTTCAATGGACGGGGCATTTCAAGAAGAAATCAAGCCCACTTGAGCGGTTGTTCAGAAACTTCCCAACGTGCCGTTCGGCATTCCAATCTATTTTTCGGGATACGGCGCCACGATCTCATTCATGGTTTCCCACGATCCCCTGTTTCGGCCTACTGATAAATAAGACGAAGCGCACCCGGCTCTCTCCTTTACCTCAATCCAAGTATACTCCTTCATCTCTGTCTACGCCTTCTTGCCCTCTGCTTCACTAAAATATCAAGCTCACCGATGGCGGTCCAATACGCAACCTTGGCAAGCGCGGAGCCGAGGAAGAGACAGGAGGAAGCCGCGGTCCTCATCGCCCGAGTTGGGTGAGTTTCATTACTTGATCGCTTTTTGTTTTTCTTGTAATTTGTTCTTAATGCAACCCTTCGCTTTTGTTTAGAGATTCCTCGGCGGAAGGTAGAGGCGAGGGGGCATGTACTTCCCGATGTGAGGAAAACGGCTCGCCCGGTCATCCCGGTGCGGGGTGCAAACTCGGCCTCCTCCGATTCTTCATCCTCTTCATCGGGATCGGAGTTGGAGTATTCACGCTCCTACGTCGAGCATCCGTAGCGAGACGAGGCGGGTTCAGAATGAGTACTCGGGTACTCTCAAAAGATGTCCGAGAAGGAGTTGGAATGGGAGGAGCAGCGACGGCAATTGTCGCGCGCATCGGTGGTTTGTCTTTGAAAAACCCCGATCTATCTCTCGATTCAACACTTTGCTTTCCCCCCGGTAGAATTTGATCTTTCAATTGCGGCGCTATCTCGCCAAAAATGCCCGGATGACGGCTATCGGCACCGTGATCGCGGACAAGGTGAACGCCGCGATGCGACAAAGTGCGACCGCCTCGACCCGCGTAAATGACCGCGATCGTTGATCTCTGCGCGCCACGGCCTCTTCATCGGTGCGGGCATGAGCGTGGCGGCGATGGCGACGCAGGGCGGAGGAAGACCTCTCCCGCTACCCGACGGGCTTCAGCCACCAATAACCCTCGCGAAACCGACGAACCGATCCGAGTCGTTGTTCGCCCGATATGACGAGCACGCCGCCCGACATCGCGGAGCCATCCCTCTAGCAAAGGTCTTGAAAGGCTGTTCTAAAGCCTTTTAGTAATTTGCCACACTTGTTTTGCCTAAGAATCTTGCCACACCGATTTGAGACATGTGTGTTATTAGTTGTGATATATAGTACTAACCGCATAATCCATGTGCTATATATTTATTTCTCAAATATGTGTGGATGTTTGCTTTGAAGCAGTGACAGTTCTAATGAAATCTATCCAAATTATCTCATCAATTTGAAAGCATATATACGATATGTTGCACACCGGTATAATTAGAACAATTTTACTCTAGCGGAGCAAATAAAAATAGGCATCTCTAGCTACTCCTATGAAGCATTTGAGGGCGTTTTCCTTTTTATTTTCTATTGAAAAAATGAAACAAATTTTAAAAAAAAAATAGAAATAGTCCCGACGGGCTACATTGGCACTATGGCTGCCTCACCAAGCATGCACGGGAGAATCGAGGAATAGACAAATGTATGTATGAGGATCAACGAGCGGACGGCGCTTGCCGCCGCCGCGCGTAATTCAACGCCGCCGCCCCCGAGGTGGCATGCCTAGCGGAAGGACGCGATTCCCCACGCGACGAGGTCGCGAGGGCTGCCCCGCCGCTTGAGCAAGCAATACAGCCAGCCAAGCCGGCTGTATAGCCTTCTCCTAGCCCCACCCATACGTAGTTAGCTCTTTCTAATTAATATAGGACCCACTTGTCTATCTCACATATTGTTCTTGTGCCCAAGCCGTTTGTAAGCTTTACGTACCCGCTTATAGCCTACCATAATACTTGCTCGAAAGGCGGGCGTCTTCTCGGCGGCGGGAGTATAGTAACCGTATATCTGCAGACGATAGTACGTATCTCGATGCCGACAAGCCAAATCAGTGGAAGTATTCGGGGTAACGCATTTAGCTGGGGTCTGCATACGTAAGTAGGAGTACTAGGCCGGAGTCACCCTTCGTCCTCGCCACGGTGCCTCACCGATGGAGGCGGGCATCGCGTATAATGATGACACTACGCCCGATGGCGACACAGCGCCGCTGAAGCGAGACCGGCCTAAGCTACTCTACGCAAAGGTATGCACGCACGCAAGGTGTAAATGTTAGAGACGCGCTCTATCAAAAGGTGTTGGCATTCATTACGTTGTAGTACTAGCAGGTCGGTCATGTCGTCGCGAGGCCTCACCGGCCGCGGCCCCGCTCCTAAAAAAAAAAAAAAGCCTACTCCCTCCGTCCCAAAATAAACACAATTTTTTTACTTTTACAAAAAAAAGTGTTACAATATTACTATCACCCTCCTATTCTTTTTTTTCTTTTTTTTTTCTCCTTTTTTTTATTTTTTTCTTTTACTTTTTTTTTTTTTTCTATACCAACAGGTCCTACTTATAATTTTATCAAAATATATCCATGTGAGATCTTATTTTAAAGGTTTTATTAAAATAAATTTAATGGTGCAATCAAAATTTGATTTATTTTTTGGTTCAAGAGTTATAACCCTTTTTATGCCCATAGACATGTGGGACATGTTCATGATGTGGCACAAGGAAGGGTTAGTGGGGGTGGTGAGGTGGCATGCTAGTGGGGGGTGGTGAGGTGGCATTGTGTTACTCTAAATCATGTGTTGCGTGGATGTTTGATTATTAAGGGCACTCACAATGCTAGAAACTATATCATGGTTTCTAAAGTCTTGGACCATTGTGTCAAGAAACTATCTCCCACAATACAATTTTCTATCATGATGTCATATGGCCCACTTGTCACTCTCACAAATTATCTTGGTTTACGTGAAGACCTCTCGGTTTCTTAGTTAGACTTGGTTTCTTGTGTTTTTCCTCTCTCTCTTCAATAAATATAGCGCCACATCAGCAAAAAGCAATAAATAGAGGGGTAATAAATAAGGATAGAAACCATGGTAGAGTCTGCATTGTGAGTGCTCTAATACTTTGAGATGATGAATGAATGAGCAGTGGTATATTCATGTTTGATGTGGTGTATAATTAAGATTCGTGAACAATCACTAGCATGGATGTCGGATGGGGAAACAACTAAATTGAGAATTAATTGTAGATCTTACTAAGTTATGAAACTTTCTAGTTTAAAACCTTTTGATTTGGCATTATCTTGTAATGGAAAACTAGGTCTCAATTTTTTTAAAAAATAAAGTAAAACAAATGAAATTTGGAAATTTAAATTTTTGAATGACCTCCGACAAACTACCAATATAAAGATTAAAGACTGTAGTTCCCAAATATCCATGAAACTTTGTAGTTTACAAGCTTTTGATTTGAGATCATCTTGTCATGGATAAACATGCAACAATTCGAGACATACTGATCGCGTATTGGGAAAAGAGCGCGTCTCGTCCATTTACTTGCTTTGATGCGTTCCGCGGGCCATGCATGTACGCACGCCGTTCGACCGCTCCCCGCCCGGAGTGCTCACCGGCCGGCCCGACTCCTCGAACGCACCGCATTATATATTGCGAACGCACCCGATATTGCTGCTCACCGGTGAGGGCCGGCTTGTTCATGTCGCCGCGGCCAAAGCTCCAAGCAAAAAGCCCCCCACCGCACCGGCACCGCCGCCTCTTGCCATGGAGAACCTTCCGCGGGGAGTTGCTTGAGGACATTGCGCTTCACGCCGCCATGGCGCGCAGAGGATCCTATGGAGGACCTCTACAATCTGCGGGCCAATTGCACTGGATACGAAGCGTGCTGCGGCGTCATGCCGACCGGAGCATCCCACTCGGACCGGGTGCCGCAACGACGGCGGCGGCGGGTCAACGCCGACGGCGGGCTACGCTCGCTTCCGGGCGGCTGTACTACTTGGCGCGAGTATCGCGTGAGTCTCATCACCGAAGCTCGCCGAGGTCGGCAACCCGGAGGCGTGCTTGAGCAGGCATGTCCGCCGCCGTGTTCGTGGAAGGTCGCGACACCGCCTCGCCGCCTCGACAAGCTGAAACAAGCCGCCGACTCGGGGCATGCACTGCCGCTATGTGCACGCCTTACTGCTCTACAGGCGGAACGCCGCCGCCGCCGATGACGACCATGCCCGAGAGGTGTTGCGGGAGATTGAGGAAGAAGATACGGCGAGGTGGCAAAAATGTTGGGGAGCTTGAACTACCGCCTGCACTTCAACAATGCAATGGCGGTGGTGACGGGACGCCATTGAAGGTAAGCAGCTTCGTCTTCCTCCTCTGGCCCAACCGGTGCCTCGCCATGACGGGCATCAGTGCAGATGGGAAGATGAGGCACACAGATTTTACTACGACTGCGGCGGCATTGCCGGAACGATGAGTATAGTGCTAGCAGGATTTTATCCACAATGCCGCGGCGAAGTCACGGGGTGTACCGCAGCGAAGGAGTGTAGGATTCGCGGCGAGTGTGATAGGTTAATCTCTACCGAAAGCAGCTGGGCTCGATCTAGAGGATGATGATGCGGTCCGAGCGGCGTCTCGTTGTGTGCATGCATACGCTACGCGGTGATGCATGTATGCATTGGTTGATGTTCGATCGATCCTCCGGGTAGCTTGATGATGAACCCCGAGATGTTTTAATTCGTTGTAATCCATGTGTTAAATTTATTTGCGATTCTCACCGCCGCGCCACACGACCATGGCCGGCCTGCGAGCACCTCGCCGCGATGAGCTAGCCGACTCGGGCTGGACTCTCACCCTTCTCGCTCATTCGATAGCATAGATAGCAACGCTCTAGGTGCGGGTGCGGGGTACGGTGGTAACCTCATCTCCGGTGACATCCGCAAGACGCCCGGTGTCTTTGCCCATGTCAAAGAACTTTTCGGGGCTCAAGAATTTTAATCGTGGTCAAAAAGCGTAACGAATGGTCAAACAGGGGATTATAAATAAGACGAATGGTCAAACAGGGATTGTAAAAGTCAAAAACGGACTTTTATTTGTGGGACGGAGGGTGTATGTTACGACCCGTGCTTTCGAAAAAAAATAGTTGTTCGGCTGATTTTGGCCGATGGCTGATTGAATAGTATTCTATGAGAGAGAATAAGCTGAAATAAGATAAGCGAAGTCTCAGTATACTCGGCGTCCGTCCTTCGTCCTCGTGCCGCCCAATCGATTGCCTTGCCGATCGAGACAGCATCGATCTTTGATGGACTGCGCTAACGATGGTAGACGACGCCCTCTTGGCAGAGGGGTGTGTGGGATATGCAAAGGATACGCATGCAAGGTCATGGAAAAAAAAAATAATTTTGAAACCTATATTTGCTATACACACGCGCAACATGAATCTATTCTCCTCCACGTACACAAGGCAATCACTCCACACTATCGACTACTCCCCACTACCGCCTTGCTACCCGAGAAATAAGTAGGTTGGGCTCTATAGCCCCCTATCGATCAAAATTACACAGAGCCCTACCTAATAAGCCCCACCTAAATTTTTATTCGTAATTACATAGATTAGGAGGGCTAAGATGTATTTGAGATTGATCAGCCCGTCCTATTTTTTTTCCTGGCTTCGTCACTGATTACTGCTGCTACCGCCTTGCTACCTGAGAAATGAGTAGCTTTCCTAGGTTTTTTTTAACCCCATCGTGTAACCCATTATCCATATCTTCGAATATTGTACAAAAAATATATTGTGCGCATGGAGTTAGCGAGTGCACCTCGCCCCGTCCGCAATGTTTCTCTATTTACTTCCTCTATACATCTTGATCATCAAGATTTCCCTCCTTTCAATACTTTCTTCCGCGACTCAAGACCGATGTATCTCTATTTGCCTCAATCCTCTGTATGGCCTATAGTCATCAAGATTCCTTCCTTTACAGCACTTTCTTCCGCACTCATGCCTCATTTATCTCTACTCTATACAACTACCATCAATGGGGCCCACTTATAATTTTATCTAAATACTAGCGGAATTCCCCGCACATTGCTGCGGGTAGGAAAGGGTATTGTTAAAGGATTGAATTATTGTCTTGTTTAATCTCAAAAAAAAAAAAAAAAGAATTGTAATCATTGTGAAATCGATCACAATTAGCTATTGAGCGTAATTACTTTGCTTGTGCAAAGGTTAGAAACAAAGTTAGTAACGAAGAACTTAAATGTATGAAATAGAGTATATACTCATTTGCATAAAAATTATTTAATCTTATGTTTAAACTCCAAAAGCTGAACCAATATCGAATAGAAATATTTAGATATGTTGGACGGGTGACAACTTCTCGGTAATGTAATAAAAACATATATAATAATTTATTTGAGGAAATCCTTGGTAGATGATTTAATCTCTTGAACTTTGTCCTTCACGTGTCATATCCCCTGCGCGCGTTGCCGCATATGACCGAACGAAGTGCATGTGGATGAAGTATATGATCATACTAGACCATCCATGGTGGTATATATGTTAAGCATGTATTCATACGTTGAGTATATGGATATACTTTTTTTTTATATATACAGAAGTAGTGGCATTTTATGTAATATATTAAAAAATATAGGTTCTGTTGGTGTTTCTTAGCGTAAGGTAATAGTCCATAAGCGCACGGAAATACCGTTGTAGCACTTCACCCGGAAGTGTTCGGGGTATCGATTTCCACAGGGAACAAGTGTTAAGTCGCTCGACTAGCTACCGGGATGAAGATGGAAAGGGTGAACCGGGTAGTGAGTTTCTACTACAGCAGATTATCCTAAAGCTAAATTTCTTTTCTTATACGTTCACGTAGCCACCGGCTCTCCCCGGTGCGCGGAAGGGTCCGCCTCCGCACTACCGCACAACCGACGCGTGGAGGAATACTAAGGTCAAACAGGGGCTATCACCACCTACCGCCTACCTCACTACCGTGGACTGATTGGCAAACGAGGGTGACTTGTAGTTTAGACACCACGTCTACACTACTTATCACGTACTCTAGCGTTGGCCAGGAGCATCCGTCTTCATCAGGAGTCCTCTACTAGAGCATCTACCGATATGGTAAACAACGAACCGGTGAACGTATAATTAAAGTAATAATTTAAACTTGAAGATAATTACTGTAAATAGAACACGGATCTCTTACTCAAACTAGTAGGATAATCCGTAGAGGTACAAATGCGAGACGGGAGCCGACATGTTCGAACTCCGTCCGCTCGAGGCGAGGGGTCGCTACTCCTCTTCTCCACACTTCCTCCTCTCTCACTCCCTTCTGATTCTAACTTGGCTCCTTTCCTCTACTCCAATGTGTACTGAGTGTGAGTGATGGAGTGGAGTGTGTGAGTGGAAAGGTGAGTGAGTGAATGGTTGTGTATGTGGATGTGTATGAATGAGTGAGGGGGTGCCTCTCTTTATATAGTGGAGAGGAGAAGTGAATGGAGGGCTCTCCTTGCTTCGAGGTCTTCTTGGCGGGAACGAAACTTTGCACCATCCTTTCCCGCGTTAATATTTCGGCATGTGAAAGTCGGCGAAGGTGTGGCGGGATCGGGACCATGCTTGCGCCGCGCCGGCCGCCGCAGGGGGCCGGCCGGCCCAGGTTTGGCCCGGTTTGAGCCGGGCTTTCGCGTGTCACCTCTTGGCCCACTTTGGTTCATTTTCCCATAGGTGCATCGGCCCGTTTTTGCCCGATTCCGGACTGTTGGCCCTCCCCTTGACAAGGCGCAATCTTGGTTTTGTGCTTTCATTGTTGATTAGGCGTATTTGTACCTGTTTCCACTTTTATACCTGCAAAACATGTTTTCTACCAATACAAGTGGAACTAGGTTAGAAAGGAATGCATATGCACCATGAGATTGTTTATTTCCCTTGGAATGAACCTGAGTTGGTGGTATTAAATGCTTGATAATGACCGCCAACAACTCCCCCACACTTGGTTTTTACTCGTCCTCGAGTAAAGTCGAACTTTTAGGTTTTTGTGAGGTTGTTTCCTTTGTCATAATTCAAAGTGTTCTACCACATTATCTTAAATGATCGTGCGATGGAGATAAGCAGGAGTTCTTTCTTTCTACTTACACTGCACAAATAGACTTGGTTGTTTTTTCAAGTTTTTGAAAAAGAATTTGTGCTATGTTCCTAGGTTTAATCAAACTTGAGAGTACCAACAAAATTGCTTACTTCCTTGTATAAAATGTCAAGTCAAATTCTAGATTAATGGAGGGAAGTGTCATATTCCTAGATCAAAGATGTGCATATGATAAATGTTCTTTTTAGTTATGATGCCTCTTTGCTTTTAAAGAGTCATGGGCTTGCTGCTCTCTTTTTTTTGGAGAAGTGGGCTCTACTCGCCCTCGGACACTTGTCCATTATTTCTTCTCTTGGAGAAATGGGCTCTACTCGCCCTCAGACACTTGTCCATTATTTCTTCTTTTTTTTTTTTTAAGATAGGCGGGCATCGACGTACCCATTGTTTTTTTTATATATACGGGCACGTGCCCATTTTTTTAGCATAGCCCATGTCTTTGAAGCATAAAGGTTTCATCATATTTAGAACACCAATTTATTTGTGCACATGTGTTTTGATCTTGGGACCATGAAACTCTCTCAAACATTAATCTTTGAATTTGACGAGATGCAATAAATAAGGAAGTAGATATTTTGTTTGAATACTAGTTCAGGTTTTGATTATCCTAGGAACATGATTTTGGGTTAGTTTTCAATAGGAAAAACCAAGTCTTATTTGTACAGGAAGGAGAAATTCAAGTAATCATGCTATCTCTCAAAGCACAAAAAAAAAAATTTAGATAATGTGTGGTTCTTTTTAATAGATTGACGTAAAGGATAAAGTTTGTCTATGTTTTTAAGTTGGTCATTATGGCATATGAATTTTATCTCCCCACACTTGTTTCTTTCACGAAGTTAGCAAAGAAAATACCTAGAGAAACAAGTGCACAATGAAAATTCAAAGACAAACTTTATTGATCTTGACAGTTTGGTTGGGTCCGGTATTTTCAGAGGTTCGGCTTGAAGCGACGAAACCTCATCGGACAATCGCTCAACACGGACGGGTTCTAGATGAGGGGTGTTTTCAAGTATTCGGTCTAAAAGGGCTTCCCCTTCCCTCTGTGGTTTTGTGTGTAAACGACCCTCCTACGGCCGTGTCTAAGCGTAGGGGCGGAACTCTTTAGTCAAACCCAGCCGAAATGCTTTGAAAGCACATGGGCGGGAATGGATAGTTACGGACCGGACCTCATTAAAATTGAGAATCGGTCCCCGGTCGCACCTAACGACTCCTTCTCCCCTTGTTGGAAGCAGAGTATCTCTTGACGGAGGGAAGCAATTCGGGATATAGGGAAGAAAGCTTGGCAAAACCTTGCCCGCAATTCCTCCCAATCACCTGCTACCTTCCCTACGTTGTGGTCGAACCACTGTTTCGCTCTCTCCTCAAGTGAGAAAGGGAATAGCTTCCACCTCAACGTGTCTTGTGACATGCCTTCAATGGTGAGGCAAGCACGAGTTGCTCAAACTCCCTCGGGTGATGGTATGGATTTTTCGTAATCATATCCCGAGAAGGATCGATCCCGAACCATGGCCAAGAGGCCGGGCGAGACTCATAACTCGAAGCTGTGATGGGCTTCGAAGAAGATGGGCGTTCTAAGAGCTCGCCACTCGGAGCAGACAGTTTTGCAATAGTTGAGTGCTCCATAATTTTTTTAGATTTTTGTTTTAATGGCGGGGTGGAAATGGATAATGTAGGATACACGGGTAGACTAGGTTCAAAGACTATAACGACAACATTCCCGCTCGCAACGGCGCTTTAAATGCTTGTTGGTGTTTCTTAGCGTAAGCGAATAGTCCGCAAGCGCGCACGGAAATACCGTTGTAGCACTTCACCCGGAAGTGTTCGTGGTATCGATTTCCACAGGAACGGGTGTTAAGTCGGCTCGACTAGCTACCGGGATGAAGATGGAAAGGGTGAACCGGGTAGTGAGTTTCTACTACAGCCAGATTATCCTAAAGCTAAATTATTTCTTTTCTTATACGTTCACGTAGCCACCGGCTCTCCCCGGTCCGCGAGAAGGGTCCGGCCTCAAGAATACCGCACAACCGGACATGGAGGAATATTAAGGTCAAACAGGTCTGTCACCACCTGCCGCCTACCTCACTACCGTGTGGACTGATTGGCAAACGAGGGTGACTTGTAGTTTAGACACCACGTCTACACTACTTATCACGCACTCTAGCGTTGGCGGGGAGCATCCGTCTTCATCGGGAGTCCTCTACTAGAGCATCTATCGATATGGTAAACAACGAACCCGGTGAACGTATAATTAAAGTAATAATTTAAACTTGAAGATAATTACGTAAATAGAACACGGATCTCTTACTCAAACCAAAAGTAGGATAATCCATAGAGGTACAAATGTGGAGACGGGAGCCGACGAGGTTCGAACTCCGTCCGCCTGGAGGCGTAGGGGTCGCTACTCCTCTTCTCCACACTTCCTCCTCTCTCACTCCCTTCTGATTCTAACTTGGCTCCTTTCCTCTACTCCAATGTGTACTGAGTGTGAGTGATGGAGTGGAGTGTGTGAGTGGAAAGGTGAGTGAGTGAATGGTTGTGTGTGTGGATGTGTATGAATGAGTGAGGGGGTGCCTCTCTTTATATAGTGGAGAGGAGAAGTGAATGGAGGGCTCTCCTTGCTTTCAAGGTCTTCTTGGTGGGAATGAAACTTTGCACCGTCCTTTCCCGCGTTAATATTTCGGCATGTGAAAGTCAGTGAAGGTGCGGCGGGATCGGGACCATGCTTGCGCCGGCCGGCCCAGGATTGGCCCGGTTTGAGCCGGGCTTTCGCGTGTCACCTCTTGGCCCACTTTGGTTCATTTTCCCATAGGTGCATCGGCCCGTTTTTGCCCGATTCGGTTGTTGGCCCTCCCTTGACAAGGCGCAAATCTGGTTTTGTGCTTTCATTGTTGATTAGGCGTATTTGTACCTGTTTCCACTTTTATACCGCAAAACATGTTTTCTACCAATACAAGTGGAACTAGGTTAGAAAGGAATGCATATGCACCATGAGATTGTTTATTTCCCTTGGAATGAACCTGAGTTGGTGGTATTAAATGCTTGATAATGACCGCCAATAGTTCCTTCGAAATTTTTTCGTGTAGTAAGATCTTGAGTATCTTAATGAGTATCTAAACATACTCAAACCGAATGTGATTTTTTGAATATGGGTGTAGGTGTATAGAAAGTGCACCCGGTATATATATATTTCTATTTTTCTTACGTTTTGAATCTACTCTAACTCACCACCACATACCGCCCCACGAACCACTCACGAGTTAACCGACCCTTCTCCTTCACTTCCCCACCGGGCCCCGCCTACCCCACCCAAGCCATATACACATGCCACCAACCCCGTCCACATAGTGCACTACCACCCCGGCCCCACCCCCATTCCATGCACACACCAACCAAAAATCAAACCCTCTCCCTCTATTACGTCAAAAAAAATCGCCCTCCCATACCAAGAAACCCGAGACCGAAAAACCGAAACCCCGTCATGGATACGGCGATACGCAAAGATACGCATGCAAGGTGTGTCATGTGTGGAAGCGTGGATATGATCGGCACGTCCCAAGTCATGTTTGTCACTTTCGACTCATGCGCCCGGCCCGATAGCACCGGCCCATTGGTGTACTCAATAATAATCCCAACTCACTCTCGGTCGTTCGGCCGCCAACGGTGCTTTTCTCTCACAAGTCACAACAAATCGACCACCGGCCCGGCCGGGCCGGCGTACTTTTTTGCCCTCCATCTCGCATTATCGAGCAAGAACACTTTGTTCATCTTCCTTTCCCCGGACCCAGAGCGCGAGCTTCCGAGGAAAACCGTGCGGCGAGCCCCGAGCCATGCCTGCGGAACCTTCCGCGGGAGTTGCTTGAGGGCGTTGCGCTCCGCGTCGCCATGGCGCCACAGGATCCTATGCAGGCCCTCTACAATCTACAGGGCCACCTATACGGGACGCTGAAAAACGTGCGGCGGCGCCATCTTGGACCGGAGCATCCCACTAGACCGGTGCTGCGACGACGCGGGGGCGGGTCGACGGCTACGTCTGCGGGGGTCGCTATACTACTCGTGCAGTACCGCTTGAGTCTCATCGGCAAGCTCGCCGAGGTCGGCAACCCGGAGGCGTGCTTTAGAGCGAGGCATGTCTACCGTGTTCGTGGAAGGCGCGGCAAATCGTCTCGCCACCGCTCGGCTTCTTTGGAACAAGCCGCCAACTCGGGCATGCACTCACTCGGTATGTGCATTCTCTTACGCTCTGAGGCGGAATGCCGCCGCCGCCGATGACGACCGCGCCCGGCGGTGTTGCGGAGCTGGAGAGCGCGTTTCTGGTGGCGGCGATGGCTGCACGGAGAACGCGAAATCGCGTAGAACTCCGGCGGCAAGCGGTGGAAGTGTTGTAGAATGACTTGTTGGTGGCGCCATATGCAGAGGCGGTATCTTCGTCTTCCTCTAGCACAACCGGTGCCTCGCCGGGCGGGCATCGGTGCACATGGGGAGACTATTGCGGCACCCATGCGAATGGGGGCACGACACGTGGCATACAAACCCCTTGTTACGCACCGAGGAGTGTAGGATCCGCGCCGAGTGTAGTAAGTTCTTCTGTGTTGCACGATGGGCAGTGGAGTTGCATGAATCTATCTTACTTTTGGTACGTGATGGTTGATGTATATATGTGGTAATTCGTGTTATATTCACGTTTGCGATGGTGAGACCTTCAGGGCTCAAGAACCCTAATTTTTCTTTTAATCGTGGTCAAAAGTTGTAACTAGTCTTTCTCCCTCATAGTAACTCCAAAAATGATGGTTTTTCTTTCTAAATTTTTTTGTCAAATCATGCTCTTGTCATGTATCATCGATAACATTTCAATTTTAAATTTCAAAAATTACAACTCCAAACATCAATTTTGGACCACCTAGTGATTTTAACAGAAGAAATCTTACAGACGAGCCTTGGAATAGTACGTCGCTAGCTCGATAACGCCGCCGGAGTGCACCGCCCGGCCCGCTCATAAAATCCCACGTCCGTGCACCATGCTACGCACTGCTCACCAACTGCTGTTCAGCTCCCCGCCGCACAAAACATAGCTAGAGCGCGCTCAGAGCTTCCACCAAAAAAAGCCCCCGCCGCGCCGCCGCCCGCGCCATGGAAAACCTTTCCGCGTGACATGCTTGCACTGGTGCGATTTGAGTCGCCAAGGCGCCCGCAGATCCCATGGGGGACCTCGCCAATCTGCGGGCCACCTGTTCGCAGATGAAAGCGGCGTGCGGCGACCCCCTGGTGGGACGGAGCATCCGACTAGACCAGATGTTTCTGTACCCGCCGGCGCAGTGGGTGTCGCTCGAGGATCGCGAGAGTCTTGTCACTGCTTCGCCGCCGTCGGCAACGGAGATCGCGTGCTTCATAGCCGGCATGAATGCCGTCTATGTCGAAGGTCGCTTCACCGATCACGCCATCGCTCGAGATCTTTGCGGCGCCGCCGCAGCGTCGAGGGGCATGAAACCGCCAAGTATGTTCTTGCTCTTGTGCTCTATAGGGCCAATGGTCGGTGCCGCGGGACGGCGACTATGCGGCGGTCGTTGCGGGGAGATCGGCGACCCTTCGGCAATTTGGGGCGTGGAAGAACATCAACTATACTCGGCCCTGCCGAGAGGCATGGAGCGGTATGGTGGGCTACTTGGCGGCGCATATACCGGAAAAGTGCCATCGTCCTATAGCCCAAATGGTGCCTCGCCATGGCGGGCACTGTTGTGCAGCCGCCCAGGGCGGTCTTTGCCGTAGTGCCATCTCGGGTGAGGGCTCGGGTGATGTGTGTTGCGTGTTCTCGCGGCGAGGAGTGCAGGATCCGCGACGAGTGTCGAGGTTCTTCACTCAACTTAATCTTTTGCCGTGGTTGGTGATCTTCTTACGATCAAACTTTCTATTTCTAGTGCTCTAGATGGAGACCTCGATCGAACAAACTTAATTCCATAGCTTTTTGGTGCGCACGTGATGCTTGATGTCGATCCCGTGTATGTGCGCGTGATGGTGGTGGCGAGAACTTTTTATTAGTTATGATTAATTGTGAATTTGTGATATACTCCCTCGTCCCATGGAGTTTGTCTTTTTTTGACTTTTGAATTTCATATGTTTGACCATTTGTCTTATTTAAAATATTTATGTAAATCATAAAATAAATTAATCAATATTCAAGTATCAATATTGATAAAATAACAAAATAAATTATATTTATGTAAAAAATTTGAATAAGACGACGCATCGAAAAAGATGGCACGGAATCCGGGGGCGATGGCGAGGCGTTCGCCGCGAGCTCTCCACGCAAAGGATACACCTACACATGCACGCACCGTGCAAAGGTCACTGAGATGCGCTCTATCACAAGGCGTTGGTATTCATTGGCGCGCCTAGGCGTAACACTCTTTCTACTTAATGAAAAACGCGCCTAGGCGTGCTCTTGAAAAAAAAAAAATTTGGCGCGGTCGCGAAAATAAGCCGTACTAGATGAATTTTACGCGACGACGGCGCGGTCTCGAAAAATAAGCTGTACACACCGGGTCATGTCGCCGCAAGCCTCTCCGGCCGCTCCTAAAAAAAACACGTGGCTGCACGGGAACGCACCCGCCCGGCGCCACCCGTATTATTGCTGCTATTCACCTCCGCCCCGCGCTCAAAGTTTCCAAAGAAAGCCCCCCACCGCGCCCGCCGCCTCGAGCCATGGAGAACCCCGGACAACCTTCCGCGGGAGTTGCTTGAGGACATTGCGCCCGCGTCGCCATGGTGGGCAGAGGATCCTATGGAGGACCTCTACAATCCACGGGCCACCTATACACGGACACGAGAAGCGTGCCACGGCGGCGATCTTTGGACCGGAGCATCCCACTAGACCGGGCCGCAGAACGACGGCGGCGGGTCAACGCCGATGGCTACGCCCGGGCCGGGCCGCAGCACCACCACTAGCGCGAGTACCGCGCGAGTCTCATCAGCAAGCTCGCCGAGGTCGGCAACCCGAGGCGTGCCCGAGCGGCATGTCCGCGCCATGTTCGTGGAAGGTCGCCTCACCGTCTCACCGCCCTCGACAAGCCGAAACAAGCCGCCGACTCGGGGCATGTGCTCGCCCGGTACGTGCACGCTCTTCTGCTCTACAAGCGGAACGCCACCGCCGCTGATGACGACCATGCCCGAGAGGTGTTGCGGGAGATCCTGCCCGACACGGCGGCGGCGACAACGCTGCCTCGACTCTGGAGTAACTGCCGCGAGCACTTCGAGAGGCAATAGAAGTGTTGAACGACGTTGTGCCCTCGCTATCAAGAGTGGCAAAGCATCCCTCCTCCTCGGCACAACCGAGCCTCGCCAGGCGGGCATCGGTGCATATTGGGAGACAACTGCGGTGCCCCCGGCGGAATGGGGGGCCACCGCTGCGGTGGGTGTATTGCGGCGAGGAGTGTAGGATCCGCGCCGAGTGTGGTATGTTCTTCATTTCTCGCAGCCTTGGTATAAGTAAAGGCCGGTCTATATATGTGTGTGTGTGTGTGTGTGTCTATGTGTACATTTATCTATAGCTTATCTCTCTAGCTACATGATCTAGATCGATCAAACAGCTTTTGCTAGCTTTTGGTTGTGTGCATGCATGGATTGGTTGATGTTCGATTGATTCTCACGAGTAGCATGCAATTGATGAACACCGGTGAGATGTTTTAATTCGTTTGTAATCCTTGTGTTATATTTTAATTGTGTACTTTGTGGTATTGTGTTTGTGATTTAATATATGTGTTGTATTTCTCTAAATCATGTCTTTGTGTGGATGTTTGATTGCAGTTGAAATGATGAGTGAGCGAGCGACAATGGTGTATTCATGTGTTAAATTTATTTGCGATTCTTGCCGGCGTCGGCCATGCAGCCATGGCGCCGCGAGCACCTCGGTGTGGCTAGCTAGCCGCCTCGGGCTGAACTCACACGGTCACACCCTTATCTACCTTGGAACCTCGAGGCTCGTTGGCTTGGAGGTTATCCTCGTGCCATTGACATCGCCCTCGAGTAACGCTATTTGCCGTGTCCGCCGGACCACGCGGCAATGGCCGCCGCGAGCACCTCGGCGTGCCTAGCCTCTCCTCCGAATGAACACGATCTTTGCCTTCTCTCTTACCTCGGCACCTCGAGGCTCGTCGGCTTGACGGTTATGCTTATCGCGTGTGTGCCGTTGTCGCCATACGGAAACTTTGCCTTGTCCCCGCCCGCGTTCGATTATTCTCGCGGCGGCAACCCCTCTCCGACCCGCCCCCGCCGACCGTGTGTTCAAAGGAATTTACGCTGCGTTGGTGCTTTCCATAACGTCTATTTGACCTCGGCTTGTCGTCATTGGCCGGGGTGTCGATCCCCACTCCGCCGTACCCGCCACCATCGGTGTCGAGCTCGGAAGGAGACTAAACCCGCTCATCCAATAGCGCATACTAGTAACGCTAGGTTATGGGGATCACGGTGGTGGTCCTCCCATCGCAAGAGACCTCATCTCCGCTAACATCAGCGCAAGACGCCGGTGTGCCGCCACGTCGGAGACCTTCGGGGCTCAAGAACCCTAATTTTCTTTTTTAACTGCGTGGTCAAAACTTGTAACTAGTCTTTCTCCATCATAGTAACTCCAAAAATGATGGTTTTTCTTTCTAAATTTTTGTCAAATCATGCTCTATCAGGCGATTGTATTCTTACTTCTATTACTCTTGTCATGTTTCATCGATAACATTTCAATTTTAAATTTCAAAAATCACAACTCCAAACATCAATTTTGGAGCACCTAGTGATTTTAACGTAAGAAATCTTACGGATGACCGTTGGGATAGTGCGTCACGAAAAATAAAGCCGTCTGCTCATTCCATTGCGGTACATTTGGCGGGTCATTTCTTGATCCAACGACGTCGCGGTAACATTGTTCATAGAGTTACACATGTCTCGGCGTTTATGAAACTACGAGAGAGATTTCTAAGATTTGTGAACAATGTCACTAGCACTATGTTGGATGGGGAAAACTAAAATAAGAATTGTAGATCTTGCTAAGTTTCAAACTCTCTAGTTTAGAACTTTTTGATTTGACATTATCTTGTAATGGAAAACTAGGTCTCAAATTCAAAAAAATAAATAAATAAATGAAATTTAAATGTTTTAAGTGACGTCGGATAGACAAACCACCAACATACCGATTGTAGTTCTCAATTATGAAACTTTGTAGTTTACAACCTTTTGATTTGAGATCATCTTGTCATGGAAAACATATACACTCTCCGTCCCACAAATAAAAGTCCATTTTTGACTTTTACAATCTGTTTGACCATTCGTCTTATTTAATTTTTTATGCAAATAATAAAATAAATAAATGATTATAAAAGTATCTCTAACGATAAAATAAATCATAACAAAATATCTAAATTTTTAAAACATTTTGAATAAGACGAATGGTCAAACAAGGATTGTAGAAGTCAAACACTAACTTTTATTTGTGGGACGGAGGGTGTAGCAGTTTGAAAACATTTTGTAGTACGTACTACTCCGTATCTACAGACGAGCATTGGGATAGTGCACCGCCAGCCCGCTCATTACGTCCCGCACCCGCCCGGCGCACCGCATTATTGCTGCTCACCAACTGAGCGCCAGCTGCTGTTCAGCTCACCGCCTCCGGTGACAGCGACCATTCTTCGCCGCACAATTGCACAAACCATAGCTAGAGGGCGCTCAGAGCTTCCACCAAAAGCCCCCCCGCGTCGCCGCCCTCGCGCCATGGAAAACCTTCCGCGTGACATGCTTGCAGAGATTGCGATTCGAGTCGCCAAGGACGCTGCAGATCCCATGGGGGCCCTCGCCAATCTGCGGGCCACATGTTCGCAGATGAAAGCGCCATGCGGCGACCCCCTGGTGGGACGGAGCATCCGACTAGACCTGGTCTTTGCACTGGACCGGTCGGCGTCCGCGGGTCATTTGTACTACTCGCTCAAGTATCGCGAGTCTTTGCACCGGCCTCCTGCCGTCGGCAACCCGGAGGCGTGCCAGAGCCGGCATGTATGCCGCTTCGTTGAAGGTTTGCACAAGCAAACCGTCACTCCCGATCTTTGCAGCTACCGCCGCGTAGGGCATGAAGCCGCCGACTATGTTCTTGCTCTTGTGCTCTCTGGGGCTAACATCGGTGCCCACGGACGACGACTATGCCCGGCGGGTGTTGCGGGATATCGAAGGTGACAACCCGACGACGGCCGGGACGTGGAAGAGCATCAAGTGTACTTCGGCCCCGCCGACATGCATGGAGTTTTAGGTTGGGCGACTTGGCGGAGCATATACCAGAAGAGTGGCGTACATCCCATCCTATAGCCCAAATGGTGCCTCGCCATGACGGGCATCAGTGCAGCCAGCCAAAACGGTGCGGCCGTCCTCGCGTCTCGGGTGGTGTGGTGTGCTCCGTGTTCTACAGCGAGGACTATAGGATCCGCGACGAGTGTATGAGGTTCTTCGGTCCAGTCAATCTTTTGCAGGTAGATATCACTGGCAGAGCACGGATATCATTCACGTTGTCTCCAGGTTTGTGATCTTCACACAATCAAACTTTCTATTTGTAGTGCTAGCTGGCACTGATCTATTGCTACCTCCTCTTTCTCCAGATGGTGTTGTCGATCAAACAAACTGAATTGGATAGCTTTTGGTGCGCACGTGATGGTTGATGTTCTCGATCAAACAGGATTAATTTGATCGATCATATGCATGGTTTATGTTGAAAAGATCCTGAGTAGGAGTATGTGTAGGCACAAAAATCCTACTCCTTGCACCGCACACACTGACAAGCCGGAATAGCTGGCTTTACTCTTGCTCGAGCGTCTTGAATCGAAGGTGTGCCAGTCAATTTGACCTGTTAATTGACAAGGAGGTAAACGTGAGATCTGGAACATGCCTGGTGAGACCAAGACAGTTCCACATGTATGGCTCTAAGGCCAGATGTAAAGACATA
Organism: Hyparrhenia diplandra; assembly: GCA_015847255.1. Lineage (NCBI taxonomy): Eukaryota > Viridiplantae > Streptophyta > Magnoliopsida > Poales > Poaceae > Hyparrhenia > Hyparrhenia diplandra. The sequence goes on from JADLZK010004743.1 coordinate 682,234, forward strand.
TAGCTATGAGAGCTATCTGTCGACAGATAATGAAAGCATTCGGTAAGCATGTAAAGATGTAACATAACAACAGTTACCGAACGATCATAAAAGACATGTTTGAACAAGTAAAGTCGATCATCATGATATGACATTATAGAGCTCTATTGCATGGATCGAATCAATTGACAACATGGAGCAAAAGCAGGTAACTCATAAATAAAAACCTAATCTAAATGACACATGCATAGGTTTCATCCAACTAGTCTGCCGCACGTCTAGCCTTCCTAAACCCATCAAGCTTAAACCCTTGCAAGCTAATCCACCGCATGATACCACTTGCTACAGATATAAACCACTTACCACAACTAGATCAATCCACCGCATGATACAATCTAACCATGATAAGCTAAAAGCACGCATACATCTAAATAGATCTATAAATACTCATTACTCGTTGAGGCGCGTATGCATAGACAAGTAAAGTACACATGCAAACCTAATCTAAAGAAAAGCCAGAGATTCATCCCGATCAGTCCTAACAGCAATCCACCGCATGATACACTGCAACAAGCTAATCCACCGCATGATACGGCTTGCCAGACTTAACCGTTCTAAACCCTCTTCGTCCTAACAGCAATCCACCGCATGATACACTGCAACAAGCTAATCCACCGCATGATACGGCTTGCCAGACTAGACTCTAACAATAGGTAGATTTACACATGCAAGATACAAGTAAACACATAACTGTGTTCGGCAAGCTTGCCGAATCCAGGGTCCATGAAGAAGAAACTTACACGTAAAACCTTAGCCTGCCGCACGACTCATGACTAAACATGTAAGAACCCGCAACACGTGACAACCTAGATTGATCTAGGTTCGGCTATGAAAGAACAGATAGATCTAATGACAAGCCAATGATAAACATTGAGAGTACTGATGACATCTAGATCTAACAAAAGATAAAGCCGAGCAACATCAATCTAGATTGGGCAAAGAGTGTGTGCAAACGTAAATAAATAAATAGATAAACAAATAGGAATCATGCACCACTCGGTAACTTAATGAATTCATTAGGGTGCCAAGCCTAATGAAGCCGATAACTAGCTCTTAGCCAGATCTTAGCCCACCGGATGGCTCATGATCGACAAAAGAACCCTCTTGCCCCCCGATAGCTTAAATCCGCCCGACGATACTAAGCGTGAACAAGACTTCTTGCAATAATCTAAATCCGCCCGATGATACTAGACATGGTGCAAGGTTGCCGGTACTTTACGGAGGTCGACGGGTCGATGAATCCTCTCGTAGTAGATCGACGACACGACCGGACTCGAAGGGTGGCCGGAGCCAAGTCACGGAGCGGGTTGGTTGTATTTGATTTGGTAGATCGTTTACGATTCCGGGGTCTCATATTTATACCCCGGGCTTATTGAGTCCTAACTAATTATGAATAATAATAACGAAAAATATCTAGCTAAGATACATTGTCCTTCAAGTCTTCTCGAGTCGTGGGAATTGCACGTGATGTGGGCCCTCGTCCCCTCGGATATCTCCCTTGGTGCTCCCGCTTGCGAACCGTCTCATGCTCGGCTTCTTCTCGGACTCGGGCTCCTCGGCCGAATAACGTGGCTTTCCGAATGCCACAGTATCACTAGCATCATACTATTAGCCGAATGACTCCTTGCCGAACCATCGCGTGCTAGCCCATCGTCATCCGGGCCCTACCAAATTTTGGTGTTAACAAAGTATGCATGGCGAGATATTTTATTAGTCGTAATCATGCAATGTGTTATATTTTTCCAAATTTGTCTTTGTTTGGATGTCCTTCTCCTCTCTTCCTCCTCCCCTCCCCCTCTCGTGAGTTGTTCTTCCTATAGAAAGCTCTATGATATGTGATTCTCGTGGGGAAGCGGGTGGCCGCCGCGGGCGCTAGGGTTGGCCGGAGCTCGCTAGGGCCGGCGGGGTGGTGGCTGGTGGCGGGGGAGCGCGGAAACGAGAGGGCGGCGAGACGAAGAAGATAAACGAAGCCGGGCTATCCGCACTCGTGTTTCTCTATTTACTACTTCTTCTATACGGAGTAGTATGTACATCCTAGTCATCAAGATTCCCTTCTTTATCTCTACTCTAGACCAACTACAAAAGTGGGGCCTACTTATAATTTTATCTAAATATATATTCATCGAGATCTAGTTTTGAAGGATTAATTGAAACGAATTCAATGGTGTAATCTAGTTTTTAAGGTACGATGAGTTTACATAGTGGGCCCCGCCCCCCGGGCGCATGCACCGTCTCCGCACTCTCTCGTGTGCCTCTCGCTGCTCATCCGACGTGGCCCTGTGGCGTACACCACACGGGAAGGCCTGGATTCCTGGCGAACTTGGAGCTGGTTCTGTTGGGTGGCGTAGGTTCCCAGTACCCCGCTGCAGCAAATTTTGACCGCTCGTCTTATTCAAATTTTTTATATAAACATCATCCATTTTGATGTGACTTAGTTTATTATTAGAGATACTTTAATAATAATTTATTTATTTCCTAAATTGTATAAATAATTTGAATAAGACGAGCGGTCAAACATGATGTCTTAGAGTCAATATGGTGAATTATTTTGAGACGGAGGGAGTACTGTACACTATTTTTTTCAGGCGCCTGAAATATAGCTGAGCCAGTTTGGCTGATTTAATAGTATTCTGTGAGAGAGAATAAGCTAAAATAAGCCGAAAAAAAGGAGCCTGTAGGAGTAGTAGGCGTCCTTGCGTGTTGTCGTCTTCCCAGTCGGTGCCTCGCCGTTCGAGCACCGTGCAGGTGCAGATGGCACTGCAACTGGGGAGCACGGCCTGCACCAAGGATTGGACGGAACGACAATGGCAGACGTGGGCCCTATCCTACAGCGAGCCATACGCAAAGGATTCGCATGCAAGGCCAGACATGGGCCCTATCCTACAGCGAGGTGTGTAGGATTACGCAAAGGATTCGCATGCAAGGATTCGCATGTAAGGCCCTATACACGCGTCTGTAGTTAAGGAGCCGTGTGGTGGAAAAGGCTCTCGTGCTCTACAGTAACACAGGTGCCGCCAACGACGAGGTATTTTGATGATGATTTTTATATTCCCGAACTGTTTGACCAAAACATCCTTACTTTTATTGGGACTCGGCGCGGCCGGCCGGGCGGTTCATTATTGCTTCTGGGGGGTTGCGTGTGGCAGAAGCGTCGGTTTCCCCGTGCTGCGGTGCGGAAGGGCAAGAGGCCGGCTACTCCAGAGGGCAAGGAGGGCAGAGCGAGGAAGATGAAGGGCAAGAGGCCGGCAACACCGCTAGACGATGGCGGCAGATGCCGCGGACGACGTGCTTCGCCGCTGCCGCCGGAGGAACCGCCAGCAGCAGATCCTCCGGCACGCATCATGCAGAGGACAAGAAACTTCCGTATGAACGTAACGCATCTTCGACTCGTCTCGCCGCAAGTTCGGGCAAAGACACCGACACCGAGGAGGCGATCCAACTCGTGTCGCCCGTCGGATTCGCCACCGCGCCGGGCAATACACAAAGTTTCCTTGGGAGCTCGGCGGGGTGCTTCTTCGAGGCCAATCATCCGAGGCCATATGCTACGAGGGGATGGTGAGGATGACGACGGCGCCGTGGGATCCCAAGGGGCCGGAGCTCCTCGGGAATGCCGCTATCTTTGCGGACTTCGGCGTGGCTTACTTTTTTGGCGATGCCGCTGTACCGCCGGAACCCCGCGGACCAAGAAGCGCCGGGCGCCGCTCCATGGAATCGCTGGCGCCCAGCTTGACGGCCGGTGGGCGAACCATAACTGTCGGAAGCGCATTATTGGGCCGGGAGGACCTCATCGAGGTCGCGCGGCCGCAACCCAACCTTGGTTGATCCCGACGGTACGGGAGTAGCGTCGTCATCGATCCCCACGTCGTGCATGGCCGGAAGGATGCAAGCGCGTGCGCCACCGCTACGGGGCGGAGGAACCATCATCCTGCATCTTTGCGGCCGGTGCCGCATCGATCTTGAGTTCGTAATCTCGTTCCGGTCGCTGGAATTGGATGTCGCAGCGATGCACGCCTTCAGCAGATGTGTCCGTCCCCAAAACTAGCTATATTTATTTAGTTTTTATTTGTGTCCGAGATGAGTTAGAATATCACTACTCCCTCCGTCTCATGGGGTTTGTCGTTTTTAACTTTTGAACTTCATGTTTGACCATCCGTCTCATGGAGTTTGTCCCTTTTTACCATTCTTTTTTTTTTTTACTTTAATCTATACTACCAACTATCATCAGTGGGGCCAACTATAATTTTATCGAAATATATCCATATGAGGTCTTGTTTTGCAGGATTTATTAAAAGGAATTCAATGGTGTAATCAGAATTTAATTTGATTTTTTGGTTTGTGAGTTATAACATTTTTTTGTTAGTTCAAACAAAGAGGGTCTCGCCCTTTGGATATCATGGTGAGGCTCTTTGAGTGTATGGGGATTAAGTATATGATCATACTAGACTATCTAGGGTAGGTGGATACGTAGAATATGTGGATATACTTTGTTTATATACAACAGTAGTGATATATTTGTATATATGAAAAAATATGGGTTCCTTCAAAAAAATTTCGTAGTAGTAAAATCTAGACTCGTTAATATGAGTATCCGAACATACTCAAACCGATAAAAAAACCACGACTGGGGGACGACGTCCCACCGGTATCTCATCAAAACCGATAAACAAGTATAAACACATGTGCAACGTGGTTTATTGAGGCGGGAGTAACTACTCTTGGGAGTACGTAAACGATAAACGCAGATTCGAATAGGTCTACCCTTTGAAACCATACATATGACCAATGAAACCAAAAAATAAAAAAAGTAATAGTCACATCGGCCGACAAAAAAATAACCATCAAATGGTATAGTACACGCTAAAGACATGCATATGACTATCATTCATCTCATGCATGCGAGATGAACACTTATGATAAGAAATCAAACCGCATCAACATTGAAGCATATAGGCAAACATAATATTTACAATATTCCATAAAGGTAGATTAGGATTATATATATTATATATATATATATATATATATATATAATATATATATATATATATATATATATATATATATATATATATAAAGAAAGAGACGAACACCAACATATACTATACCCAAGCAAGCAGACAACACAGAATCGGCGGTTCATCGTTCACACAATCTAAATAAGTCATAATACATTCTCCTCCTTGATGCTAGTATTACGAGGGACGGGAAGAGTTGTCCTCGTTGGACTCCACAACCGGGCGCTTACCATTATTGTCCGCCATGGTAGATCTTGAAGGAGTGGAGAGAGTTTTGTGTCCTTTCGCGCGGTAACCAACACTCCAATTGTAGTGAAATATAAAATAGGTGCCCGGGTCCATCATGTGCGTGTCTAACCCCCGTCCGCGACCTTGTCTTCACTACTAGTTCACTCCTCTCCACTCGCTTTCCACTCCTCGTTATTATCCCCACAACGCGCACCGCCCCGCCACTCCTCCCGCCCGCCTCGCCCCGCCCTCGCCCCGCCGCCCCCAAGGCGATGAAGAAGGAGAAGTTGCTGGCGATGGCGGCAGATGCCGTGACGACGTGCTTGCTGTTGCAGCTGCCGGAGGACCTGCTCGAGCAGGAGATCCTCCAGCGCTGCCTCCAGCAGAAGGAACAAGTTGCCGATGCAATGTACATGGAGCTTCGTCGCGTCTGCGGCAAGTTCCGGCAGTACACCGACACCAAGGAGGCGATCCGCTCGAGTTCCCCTGGGAGCTCTGGCAGCGGCGCTTCCTCAAGGCCGAGCATCCGGAGGCCATATGCTACGAGGGGATGGTGAAGATGACGGCGGCGCCGTGGGATCCCAAGGGGCCGGAGCTCCTCAGGAGAGCCGCTGATGCTGGGGACTCCGGCGCGGCTTACTTCTTGGCGATCTTTGTTGTACGGTCGGAACCCCATGGACCAAGAAGCGCCGGGCGCTGCTCCATGGAATCGCGGCCCTCGCAACCCGACGGCAGGTGGGCGAACCATCTCCGCCGAAAGCCCGTATATTTTGGCCCGGTGGACCTCAACGCGGTTGTGTGCCTCAACCCAACCTTGATTCGTGTCCCCCTACAAAACACATGGACGGTGTCCTAGAAGGAAAGGAGGAGGAATCCTACAAACACGATTCGTATGTGGGCTCTACCGAAGAATCTTAGACCACGACAGGGACTATATATATGTGGGAGCTCTATGTTGTAATGACTAATATTCCGATTAATAAAGAATAGTCTCCCTATCTTGTGTCTACTTGTTCTACTTTTCATCTACTATGTTCAAATTGAAGGGGAAGGTCCTAACCGCCGCAACATACGCCTTCATTATGGTTGTGCAAGATGTCCCTAAAGCATAGCTTTATTTGGTTTGAGAGTAACTTGAAGTTATGAACCGGAAGTTTGTCATATTGTTGTGTAAACATCGGTGGGTTCTAGTTTAATTTGCAAAATGTGTTTGTTTCCTCCATTCTCATAAAGAGAACGCCTAATATAATTAGGTTAAAAATTTAGATCAGATGAGAATGGAGGGTTCCATTTCTTCTCTATTTAATGTATCGCTAAACTAGAACCATGGCGTCCCCACGCGTAGATTTTAGATTGATAGTATACAACATTTAGTTTACTACTAGTAAACACAATGTCATCTAACTTCGAGTTGGGAACTATTAAAATTTTGGTTGTGTGCATGTCATCTCCACAAGACATTAATGATGTTGCTAGTCTGTGATACTATTCCCCGCTTCAAGCTCTCCAAATTTTCTCTTAAGATTATTTTTCTTCTATGGAAATAATATTTGGCATTCAAAATTTATATGTCCCCTAATACAATATTCCATCATTTAGTTTCAAAAATATCCCTTATATTGCTTAATTTAAATTTTTTAACACAACTACAAATGTAGGCCCATTTATTTGCTATGATTAAATTTATGAATTGAATTTTGTTTTATTCATTATCCGAGCTAGAATAGTTAAATGGCATTTAAGAATGTCAAATTCCTACAAAATCGTTGATGTTCTCCCCTAATATGCACAAAACATAGTTTAGAAAACTATTTCATTCTTTGTTTCTTTATTTTAGCCTAAAAATGATCCAAGTATCTCATAAAAAAAATAGATCATACACTTCAAATGTATAAAATACGCAACAAAATTCACATGGAATTTTTTCTAGAATTTTCTAATTGTCATTAATGCAAAAATCCCTTGATGCCTTTTCTTCATAATAAAGGGTCCCTCATAATTATTGTTATCCTATCCAGTTCCCAAAAATTCATCCCATCAAATGGGAAAGTCTCCATTGAGCAAAATTTCATAAACTCACTCCCCACGATCTTAGGTTGCTTGGCCTAGAAATCTATTGCTTATGAAGCATCGAAAGCAAATCATTCCTTAGTTCAACGGGAACCATATAAATAAAAGCTAGCCAATTTACTTATGAGTTGTGTTTACTAGTAGTAAACTAAATTGTATACTATCAATCTAAAACGGGGATGCTGTGGGTTCCACGTATTCTATTAAAAAGAGAAGAAATGGAACTCCTCCATTCTCATGAAGAGAACGCCTCACGAAGAAGGTTGAACACCCATCATCATGAAGATGACATCAACACATTAGCGCGCACCTCACGGTGTTAGGTATGCCTAAAAATATATCATTTCTGTTTGGGAAATGGAGATAAAATATTCTCTAAAGATTGGTAAAAGAAAATAATTGACGCAAACTACCTCTTTAATTTATGTTTCTTTTATGGGAATCCGGATCGAAACAAAGTCCATCAAAATTCAGCGATTGATGATCAATGAAGAATGCAAAAATTAGAAATGAATGCATTTATCTGTAAATGAAACAAATAAAAAAAAAAATGCGAGTTAACAGTGGATTATGAAAATCCATATAATTCCGAAGAATATAAAGCCCAACTAGGTCATATTCGGCCTAAGTATTAAATTTGGTATATATATTCATGAATGAATATTCAAGTGTCAAGAGCGTGGCATATCCTCGTAGCCAATCATTGAATGATATTATCGGACAGCTCACATTGTGTATATCACTCTTCACCCAGTAAAAATCATGTCTCATCTGGATATTAATTCACGAAGAATGAAAGTACATCCTTTTCACCTATCTCCCGTAGCAATTTTGAATAAACCTTCCCCACACATAGCGGCGGTGGAATCCTGGCACGCATCAAAATACGGGGATGGGGAAGACGGCATGAAGTTAATGATAGCCCGCGGCACCGAGAGAAGGGGGAAGCCCGCGGCACGGCGAGAAGGCATCGGCTGGGCGGCGTCAATCCTCGAAGATTTATAAAATACGTTTAAAAGATTAGCAGCGGCTAGGGTGATATACTATCCTACGTGAGATTAATTTATTTGCCATCCCAAGGCGGAGAATAATATTTATTTGGGAGCCGCCGGATGCGGCGCGTGGAGGTCCCATATAATTCACCGGCAGCCATTTTGGTCAACGCGCAGAGGACGCGGTTTCCAGCGGTTCAAAGTTTGGCGTCGCATGGATATCGCAGCCCCGACGGCGGCGGGCGGCGTGATAGAGGATTATAGTCCCGGCGGCCGATGGTGGTGGCGAGCATACGTTGCGGCCTGGCGAGGAGGCGTCGACTTAATTGTAGATCCGTCTCCACTGAGCCATCAGCACGGTAAGTCCCTCTGCCTTCCTCTGTTGTGTCTTTTTTTCTCCACATCCGTAGGCCGTAGAGGAGTTTTTGCAAGTTGCAACACTTGTGACGACTTCAATAAATTAGGTACTGAATTGATCCTTGCAGATCTAGAGGCGTGTCCAGTGTATACGTGTTTATCAAATTCGACTGTAACATCACGAGACCTGCTGACTCAAAATGTGTATACCTGTATATCACCCTCGATTTACTTTTTCATCTACAGAATACATGTGTTTCCATGCATGTTTTATATTTAATTTGGCTGCCATGCTATCGGCGGCTGCGACCGGGGCGGGGGAGGCAGGCCCGCGGCATCGGCGGCTGAAGGCTCGAGCAAGGCATGGTGGCGGCGGTGGCGAGCAGCGGCGGGTGGCCCCGACGTGAGCAGATCCCGTCAATTCACTCAGCCGCCTCCCAGGTGCGTACGTACGTCCAGACGCCTATCGGCTTGCGTTCTTGTTTTGCAGCCCCGTTCGTTGTTCATTCCCGGCGGCCGATGCCTGTTGCGAGCATTCGTTGCGGTATGGAACGTGAAATTGTCCACTGAGCCCATGGCTCTTACTGCACTCTTTTTTTTCAACTGAAATTGTTGATGAACGAACTCAATAAATTATTTTTCTGTCAGAAATTGACAGTGTATACTGCATATACTGGGCATCCTGAACCTGCTGGCAAAATGTGTTTATATCACCCCAAATTCCCCAGAAAATTTCCATGCTATTTAATTTGGCTGCCATGCTATCGGCGGCTGCGACATCAAAAGGCGCGCATCGGCATGAAGGCATCAAAAGGCACGGTGGCGGAAAAAAAAATAACTCAATTCACAGTTTCCCAGGTGCGTACGTACGTCCAGCTCCTATCCTTTTTCTTGTTTTAATGTTCATTCCCTGGCCGGCCTGTTGCCGTTATTGTGTATGGAACCAAATTGTAAACATGGCTCTTACTGCACTCTTATTTTTCAACTGACATGATCCCAAATTTTTTTGCCCCAAACTTTGACACGTACCAAACACAGCCTGCATTGCATTGTTGAGACGCCTGTAATAAGAAGCAGTCTGTCATCACTGTCACTGCTCATCAAAAGCTGAAGTACTGAACAACTTTGAATCGAGCGTCCCTGCATGATGAGTTGCATATTAGATTTTTCTTTGTGTTACAGGTGGACTCAGATGCTCATCAAACTGTATATATTTTAGTTGTCCTTGAACTCACAAATTTCTGGGATTATAGCGTATCTATAGTTGAATTGGATGGCAGTTGCTGCATAGGTTCAGACAAGCCTTTGCTTACTTGCTTAAATAAACTGCAGGATGCAAATGGGCTAGGACTGAAAGCCGTGACTGGAGAGGACTACTGTCGAGTTGTGATACAGTACCCAAGTGACACAGTTTCTAAGTGGGTAAGTGCTTTCTTGGTGTGTTACCTGATCATTGTTAATTGCTTGTTCCTCCTCTATTTGTTATTAGGCACTGCACTTTTTGTTTGGTACTACCTCTGCTAGCCTGCTCAGCTGGTTTCAGATATGCTGCAATAAACTGTACATATGCAATAAACTGCTAAGTTGTAGATACAAGGATTGTTAGCATAGTGGATTGTTAGCATAGACAGGTTTAACAAAGTTGTGATGATCCAGTTGTGAACCGTCATGGTTCTTAGCAGCATTGATGCATCTGTCAATCTAGAATCTAGAAGTGTATATATCTAAAATTTATTGTACTGTTCTAGATTTCACTAGCAGTTTTTTCTGCTTTCTAGTCTGTCCATATGTCTGCATCTTTAAGTGTTCCTCTCACTGTATTGCTCGCTTCAGTGTTTCTGAGTGGCAACAAGTTAAAAAGATTAATGGAGGTTCACTGTGTGCTCCCATTGAGTAACACAAGTCTTAATTAACTAGTTAAGTTTCTATAGAGCATCAATTGACTTATAATCAGTAGCATTCTGCTCTTAAATCAGTATACATCACTATTATGTGGGTTGATTGGACTATGACTTGACTGGGGTGTTTGTTCAGTAATCAGTAGCATTCTGCTCTTAAATCAGTACATCACTATTATGTGGGTAGCTTGGACTATGACTTGACACAACTTTGGCATGGATGTATTGTTTCATCATTCATATGTAACTGCTCTTGGTTAATCTATTGCCTTATAATGTGTACTTACATGTTTGTGAGGTACTTTTTTACTAGGTAAATCTTAGTTGTATTTGAACAGTGAGTTTCTGTCAATAGTTAAGTGATAAAAACATGGCTTTCCCAGTTCTAGAGCTTGCTAGAACTTAAAGTTAAAGGTAGTTTCATTGTGTGGAATTCTATCATACTGAACAAGAGGATGTGTTTCCCTGCTTACTTGGTGTTGTGCTGCTATGCTATATGCCCTGTCCAAGTGTATACTTTAACACGAAAACTCAGACCTAGGATGGGTCTTTTGAAGTCAATTGTAAGCATATTTGTCTAATGCTTTGCTGCAATTTGGAACCTTGATCTTGTTCATAATAAAATGGTAATTTATTACTTGCTTTTCCTTGTGGTTTCTGCTTTTTTTTATGCACTGCATGCTTTTCACCTAAAACATACTCCTAACAGGTATTTCTCTCTCCAAATGTTCACACACTTGCTAAGTCTCTAAAGATTATGGATTATTTAGTGGCTAATTCTCTCCAAATGTTCACACACTTGCTAATTCTCCCCAATGCAGATGGCAGCGGCAGTCCACCACCCTATCTAATGTTCATGGAATTTAGAGAACAAGCATCTGATGTTAACATGTATATGCACAAGACTAGTTAAGCAGCAAGGTTAAGTAAAGCCATTCATTACCTATCTAAATTATACTATCTAAATTATATTATCAGCTGCAAAATACTTTAAAGTGTAAAAGTGTGGCGCACAAGCAAGCAGTGGCAGCCCTGCGCGAAGAAGTATAGCCAAGCAGGTTGATTCTCTTGGTTAGGACAGTGTAATATTAACATTTGCATCAGTATGAAGGCATAACTAGGAGCTGTTATTTAATTATTGTGTTTATTGGCTTTTCATAAGGATGGAACCTTTTTTGTGGTTCATGCAGTTCAGATCAATGGAATTAGCAGGGGTACCAATATGAGGCCTTCAAGTTTTCCTTAAGTACCAATCTGCCTACACATTATTTTTGATCCATAAGGCCTTCAAGAGAGCTTGCTGCCGCCAGGCTAGTTGAAGCCTGATCGGCAATTAACATGACTACTGCACCAACAAATGATATCCTCCCTCGCTTTGCAAATGGACTGAGCTACCCTCTTTTTTTTGTGACTTAGTTAGCTACCCTTGTGCAACCCATTTTAGCTGCTAGGGCTGCTATGATACATTTTTAATGAGTGCACATTGGCCTGATTAAAAGTACATAGGACATAGCAGATTGATGCAATATGCAACTAGGAGTTGTTATGGTACTTTTTCATTAAGTGTTCATTGGCTTTTTCATAAAGATGAACTTTCTTTGTGGTTCAGGCAGTTTGGTTCAATTGAAATCATCAGAGGTGGAGAGGAGCAGACATTGAACTCACTAGAAGGGCTGGAACTTAGGTGAGCAAACATTCTGAACTTGAGCTGATAAGCTGTACTGCAATGGAAGAGAGCTTACTATTAACGATAGAAGGATCAATATACTAGAGGGCATTACTCCTAGTTGATGGGATAATTTATTGCTGAAATTTAAACTTAACTGAAAGTTAAATTGGTTGAGGCATATGTTGCACTTAGGTGCAAACGAGGTCTAATGTTTTAGATAATAACTCATATACTGTACTATTGCTGATTACATGGTTATATTTTTCAGGAATGTTGGGCACTGACTTTGGCTTGAGTTTGTGGAAAATGATTATGCACATAACCTGATGGATGTGCTCCTGTTTTGGCAAGTTATTCCTTTTTGTTTTTTTGAGTTCCTAGAAATGATAGTGTACAAACTTTGGGATGTGAAACACTGAGTACTAGTATTGTATTGCCACCTGAGGTGTGCTTGACTTTGCTGGAGGTGACATACAAGACAAATTGGATGTTATATGTACTGATATGCATTTGTATGTGTTTGTGTATCTTAATGATACATGTGTGGACGCAATATTAAGCTTGAATATCCGTTTTATGTGTAGTAATTTTTTTTTTTGGGTATATCATATTGTCCCGTTGAACTATCTCGACGCTATAAATATATGAAGTGTTAGATGATCTGACGCTAAATGCATGGCTACTGACTGTCTGACGCCAAAGAGTAGCAGCAGACTGCCTGATGCTAAAAAATGCAAAGCAACAAATTGTCTCGACGCTAAAAGTCGGTCGGATGCTAAAGATTTTTTAGCGTCGGGATTTACAGCGTCCACCTGAAGTCTGACGCTATATGTCCTTAGACTCGCACCATCCGACACTATATGCCACTTTTAGGGTCGATTGTCCGATGCCATTTCGGTCGGTGTTGTGGTGTAGTGCGCCGCTCCGACGGACGCGACAGTAGCTCCGGTGGCCCCCCGCTCCACTTCCGGCCAAGACCGGGCGGCCGGCCCGCTGACGGCGGCGCTTGGCGCCCGCTCCCCTCGCGCGCCGCGCTCCCTCCCCCCGCCTCGCTGACGCTACGCTTTGTGGTTCGTCCCCCGCCCGGGCTCCGTCCACGCTGACGACGACAAGACCCGGCAGCCCCGGCCTCGCCGACGCCGCCCGCCCAAAGACTCGGCGGCGGGCGCCGAGGTGGTGCCCTCCCTCAGCCGGCGGCAGGCACCGCCCCGCCCATCGGCTCCAACCGCGGATGTCGTTGGTTGCCCAATGCCGGCGGCTCCTTCCCCGCACTTGCCGGCATCCAACCATCCTGAAGGTTTGCATCCTCAATCTCGGATGTGTGTAGAGTCGTAGGGATCCTCAAATTCGGATGTGTGTGTGTTATATTGATGCTCTTGTGTAAGCATATTGATTGAGTCGTAGGGATCTTCAAATTCAGATGTCTTGCATGCTATCGATCCTTTTAATGGCTAACATACATATGCATGCTACTCTTGTGTAAGCATATTGATTGATGATGCAAAAAGCTGCTTTGCATATATACAAGGCAACACTTCTAGCTTGCATACTGGTGATGACATCTCATTAGTTTGATTTAGGGAAAATTAAAAATGGTTGAGTTGTTGGCTATTTGTTTAGCTATATGTGGATGTGTACACGGAGCTTTGTTTGCTAGCCGTAAACTCGGAGCTTTGGCTCTAAGGCGCTACAGTTTGTTTTGCATCACATAGAAAGACGCTTTACGCTACATAATCCACATGTAACTTATTGCCTAGGCACTTCTCCTTGGGGTTTTTAATCCGGGTACTTTTATTGCTATATGAATGAATATGAATTTCAAACAATTAGTGGCCCTATGCTAATTCATTACAAAGAGAGAATAATTTGGTCCACGCTCCACTTTAAAACTTTGAGAGTGACACGAGATAATTTGGTGCCCTATGCTAATTCATGACTTTTTAATTTGTTACTAGTACAATGGTCTGGTGATGGAGCTCGTGCTTCGGCTAGTGCTAAAGGCAAGAGTGTGGCTTGAGGCAAAGTGGCATTGTGGTTGACCTCGGTTGATGACACCGGTAGTAGAGGTGACACTTGTTGGCCATAAGAGCAAGGCAACGACAAATGTCTGACCAACCTCCTCCCCTCTTCGTCCAAGATCGAAAAGGATGAAGAAAGTCCTTGTTAAGAACTTGTACTAGTGAAGAGGTGAGGTGCGTTTCTTCCACTTCTAGCATGCAATTGACTAACTATGGTAGCTGAAATGTCGACTTGGCCTTTTTAGTGTATGAATTCTAACATATTGTTTGCTAAAATGCGGTGATTTGACATGAATGTACCGTGCGATATGGACTCATTTTGCCATGTGCAACTTGTTGTATTTTGGATTGTGCAATCGATATTATGTAATATTTGGCACTACTTGTGGAATTTGTTATATCTAGAACTGTACTATCCTAGTTTTATGCATGTTTGGAACCGTGGACCTCTACCGATTCTCGTTATGTTGTGGACTAGTGGTGATGTTTTAGACTATCTTTTTTGTAATATTTTGACTAATATTTGGGACTTGAATTATGTCGTGGACTAGTGCACCTATATTATTTGAAGTCGTTGTGTCTTTGAAGGTGCTATTCTTGCTCGGTCACATTGAGTTGGTACTTTTTGCAATTACATTTGTTTTTTTTTTTTTTATCTAAAATGGTATAGAATAGATGTACATGATTTTTGAACAAAATAAATATTTTTATAAATTTGGTCCGGAAGTTTTTTGTATCGCCGATAAATTTCCGATATATCCGATATTCTGTTTATCGGTGACCGCCGAGATTTTAAAAATACCGATACGAAAAACATATATCTTGATTGTCTTCAAAGCCACCTTAAGAAACTGGTAATTGTGAGATTACAAGGGCAGGAAGAGAGATGTGGAATTTGTCAACTTCTTTATTACAAACGCCAAAGTTCGGAGAAAAATAGAATTTCGGACACGGCGTGCCAAATGCAATTTTGAATATGTGGATGCACAAACTAGCTTAAACCGAAACTAATGTTCGGCACTTCCAAGGACATAAAAGCAACATTTTTGTCTTGTGCCGGTCTCTACCTTGACCTTGTGCACATCGGGGATATGCATGATAGGAGTACTTGCGTGTGTGACCGAGCATTAAATTTTGATTACACCATTAAATTTGTTTTCAATTAATTCTTCAAAACAAGATATCACATGGATAGTAGATAAAATTACAAGCGGGCCCAAACGATGGTAGTTGGGATAGAGTAGGACAAACTTTTTTTCAGGGGCCATATTCCTAATTCTCCCATAGTCCTATTACTCCAAACAATGTTTGAAATTTCGAAATAGCACACAAGTTACTGATCGTCCTTTTACATTAACCATGGGACCATGGTGTGCGCATCGAACACTCTACGGTTGCCACCTCGGATTCCTTTATAGTGCTACTATGGGCAGTTTTCTCTCGCAGGTCTCTCTCACTCTCTCGTCTCTTCCTTGTTCCTTCTCCCATACTACACCTATCTTTGTACTAGTAGTACTCTTCTCACCTCTTCTCCGTCCCGACTTTCCAAACTCATCTCAAGCAAACAAGAGTAGAGAGCGGTCCGACCACGGGGACTGCCGCCGCCTCATCTCCATCTCCATCGGGCGGGTGCACCTCTTTATCACATCCAAGCAAGCTAGATATGGTTTTTCATGTGGTTCTAGAAACAAAGCAAACACAGTTTTTTTTTTTTTTTTTGGTGGTTGCAGATCCGGGGTCCGTCTGGGAAGCACATCTTCTTTTCTTTTTGGTGGTTGCAGATCACGGGGGTCGTCGCGGAAGCATATCTTCTTGGGTAAGCACCGAAATCTAGATTGTAAAGTGCATTATCCTTCCTTTTTTTGAAGGGTTTTTTTTGAATGGTTTGCTATCTAGCTTGTACAACATTGCTCAATAATTTTGTCATCTTAAAATCCTTTTTCTGATGATTGATCCTAGGTACAAACCCAAAGACCCACGCGGGAGATTATAAAAGGATGAGGAGTCCCAAGAAGCACAGCAGGATCTAGCGTTGCTGAAGGCACATCTTCTTGCGTAAACGCCGAATCTAATCCCAAAGCGCATTTCATTTTCCACTAACTAAACCAATCCCGGATCTACAAACTTCCCACTCTAGCAAACTTGCATCGGGAGCCCCGAGAGTGAAACAAAATTATATTTCCACCCTTCTTTTTACCTCTTCTCGTCGGTTACGTTCCCATGTACGCGGTGATGGGCCGTCCAGTAACTACCTCTTCTCGTTGGAGCCAAGTTTTTTTTTTCGTTTGCAAAAATCCAAGGATGGCAAACTAGTTTAGCAAACTCTTGGATATGCTGTCATTTTAAATTGTACACATGAAGCTGCTAGGAAGTAATGGTTTAGCTCCTGTCATAGTCGTATCTTATTGGCTACTCTATTTTTTCGAGAGAGAAAAACGGGGCGAAAACTTGGAGGAAAAACTCGTCCTCGTCAGTGGAGATGCCACCCTTATCGTCTTTGAGTTCTTTGCTTCATCTCTTCCAATATAATTGCAAACATAGACCTTTTTCTTTTACCTTCATCTTCAGCTGTATACAATTCCCTCATGCACCATATCATAAATTCCATCATCATGGCCATCTTCTTCATCCACACTCATGAAAAGATCATCATTGATACTAGTCTGGTTCATCAGCAAGGCCCTCATTTTCATATAGTATAACCTCCAATGGTTCCCCATGATGTATCCACCTAGTGTAAGTGCTAGCCATTCCATTAATATACAAGTGTAAGTGATTACTTTGGTTGTGTGAACGCTAGTGTTGTCAATGCATTCTGCCCGTTTGGATTGAGCTTTATTATGATGGGCATGAAGCAAGATGGAATGGAAGGGCCATTCTGAAGTTTTTATTTTTTATTTGAGCCCTACTCGGCAGTTCTATTATTCCACACTTGGTTTGAAACCTAATAATGTTGTATATCGGTAGGATGATGTGTTTGTATATCTCCTAAAGTTCGAGAAAATAGAATTTCGGGGACGAGCATGCCAAATCCGATTCGAATATGTGGATGAACAAGAAGTTTGGCGAAACTAGAGGCCGGGGCTTCCAAGGACATAAAAGTAACATTTTTGCCTTGTGGCGGGCTCTACCTTGACATTGTGCACATCGAGGGGATATGCATGATAGGAGTATTGTTGATCTTTATGAGCATGCGTTGTGTGTGACCGAGCATTACGACCAACATTTTTTGTAAACTCTTTGTGTCGTATTTTGTACATTGTCCAGAGTTTACAATGGATGGAACTTCTACTCATGAACGTCTAGCTTGTCATCTTTTTTTTTTATCATATTTTAAAAATTGAGATGCCGACTTCATAAGACTAATGATAGAGCTTGTTTGTTTATGTGGCACTCATCGCCGCACCGTTGATAGTGCGATTTTATAGTTTATTGAAACTTTGCCGCGGGATGACCGCTTGTGGTTTGGAACCGATTTCTTTGTGTACACATCCGTAGCGATTACTTTGGTTGTGTGAAGTCTAGTGTTGTCAATGCATTCTCGCGTGTCTAGATTGAGCTTTATCATGGCAATGAAGCAAGACTGGAATGGAAGGGTCATTCGGAAGGTTTTTTTTTTCCACACTCGAGGACAAGCACTGCAAAACTGGAGGCTACCTATGCTGAATTTACAGTGAAGCAAGGCAGAAAGCCTCGTCTTTGTGAGTTTGTGTATGATTAGGAACATATTTTGTTGGGCTATCCTTCCACATGGAGGATGAATTTGGAGCCCAACAAAGCAGCCCAAACCGGCGACTCGTGCTTGTGCACCGTTGATCTCGGTTGGATTCAAGCGGTTGAGATTGCTTCTTGGGAAGCATGTACAATATGGGGTAAGGAAAAACCCTAGCCTCCATTCAAGCGAGAAACTATGACGCCTCCGGATGTCGTGACGACGTGCTTCTGTTGTGCCGCCGGAGGACCCGCTCGAGCGTAAGATCCTCCGGCCACGCATCCAACAGAGGAACAACTTCCAACTTGAGCCTCGTCGCGTCCCGCGCAGTTTCGGTAGTACACGGACACCAAGGAGGCGATCCAAATACAAGATATAGCAGCGAGCATAGCAAATCAATCATCACGGTATATAGTTGCCGCCCCGCGGCGTCGCGCTCCTCCGCCGCCCCCCCCCACCCCTGCGGTGTGCCGCCACCACCAGAGAGAGAGACGGTGTTGAAGTGTGTGGCAACGCATTATATTTATATAATAATATGTCCGCAGTGTTATAACCTACACAGCGGAAAACGGCCCAGCTCGTTGTACCACAAGAGAACGGGCCTAACATGCAGGTCCAAATCCAAGCCCAAAGGAAGGCCGGCCGGAGCGGCGCGAGGCCCATTCAAAACCGGATGCAGGCCCGACCAAATTGGGCCCGTACGCGGATGCGTGTCAACATCCATCATCTCTAGCGATCGGGCGATCGAAGATTCGAGACAAATACAGCGCTGCACCGCCGAGCGTCGCTCATCGACATGTGTTCGCAACGCTTTCGGACACCACAGACACACTGTGGACTACGGCAAAGAATGCACGATCGTAACATGCGACGCGATTAGCATTCGCAGCGCTAAGCGCTCGCGTTATCGATACGTGTCCGCAATACCCAAGAACAAAGCCGCATACGGGGCGACAACACACGCTCAGTAAATGACCGCGTCGGTAGCGGTTGCGACATGTACGTAACACCTCGCTAACACATCTCGCTCGAAACTATACGGCGCCGATAGTGGTGGGTGAGACATGTACTGACACCCGATAACACAACTCGTCTCGAAACTATACGCCGCGTCGGTAGGAGCCGCGACATGTACGAACACCCGCTAACACAACTCGTCCGAAAATAAACGCTGCCGGTAGTGGGCTGCGAATGTACGCATACCGCTAACACAATCGTCGCCTGAAAAATAAACGCCGCGACTTTAATTTACGCGGGCGTTCTGGACACTTTGCATCGTTCCAAGCATCGTATCTCGCGACACGCCGTCGACACGGTGTCAAGCAACACGGACGGGTATCGACCACACGAGTCTCGTGAATCCACGCGGCGTCTCGTAATACTCGTGAGCGGTACAGACGGGCGGCGCGAAAAAGGTGTCCGTAAGCAAAAACGCGCCTCAATTAGGGGTTGCATCCACGGTCGATCGGTCTCGAAAAATGCGCCCGTGATGAAACGCGTGTCCGAGATACGTTGAATTCTCGCAGACACTCGGTTTCGAAAAAGCGTCTGTCCGTGAGCCGCCAAGACTGCGCTCCCCAACGAAAAACGTGTCCCGGATTAAGAAAACAGACGCGTTACATGAACACGCGTCTGTAATGACCTCCTATTACCCGACGCCGTATTGGTCTTGTGGAACCATCCGACGCCTATTATCGATGCTCGCCCGCCCGTAGCGTCGATAATGTCACAACACGACGCTCGTTATTAGCGACGTCTCTGGGCTCATTGGCGGTTATTAGCCTTTTTTACATAGTGAAAGTCCACTCTTGATGATCTTTTTGTTCTTCGTGAGTTATTGCTGGTGTCCAATCTGAGATAAAATCTGCAAGTACTTGAGACTTTATTGTTGTTCTTTTTTCAAATTCAATGAAGTATTGTGAGATTTCTACGGCCCATTTGCCAAGCCTTCACGAAGATTTGCAACTCAAGAACATCCTTGAGTGGTTGATTTGTTGGAATTCTTACTTTGTGTGCCAAGAAGTATTGCTTCAACTTTCTTGTTGCCATGAGCCTTTGCATATGCTATTTTCTCAATCTCGAGTAGAACATTTTTGATCCGTAAAGGGCTTCGGAGACAAAGTAGATTGGTTCTTGTTTCTTCGCATGGTCTTTCTCTCTTTCTTGTACTAGAACCGCGCTTACGGCTTTCTCGATCGATTTGAGATGTATAGAAGTAATTCTTGATCAACATTTGGTGTTGTTAATGTCGAGGGATTGGAAAGATACTTCTTTATTTCTTCGAAGGCTTTTTGTTGCTCTTCTCCCCATGTGAAGTTTGTCTTCGCTCCTTTGAGTGCTTGAAATATTGGAAAGCTTCTTTTTCACGACTTTGATATGAATCTATTTAGCGAAGCCAACCTTCTGTTAGCTTTTGAATGTCTTTGATGTTCTTTTGGAACTTCTGTTTCCATTATTGCTTTTATCTTTTTTCGGATTTGGGTCGATGCCTTTTGCCGAAACTATGCATCCGAGGATTTTGCCTTTTTGCACCCTAAAGGTACATTTCTCAGGATTGAGTTTGAGATTTGACTTTCTCAAGTTTTCAAATGTTTGCTTCAGATCCTTTATGTGGTCTTCGCGTTTCTTGCTCTTTACTATTATGTCATCAATATATTGTAAGGTTCTAGATGGCTAGAGGGGGGGGGGGGTGAATAGCCTATAAAATTTTCTACAAGCTCAACTAAACAAACCGATTAGTATAAAACACTACAGAAAAGCGGTTTGCACTAGCTCTATTGTCTTGCAAGCCTCTAGTGACAATTCTAAATATATTCTATGATCTCTATGTCACACAAGAGCTATGTCACTACTCTAACTAGTGAGCAATCCTAGTATGATCCTTATGCTAGCAAGAACAACCTACACAAGCAAGTGCTAGCTCTCTACTCAAAGTAAACTAGCAAAGTAATACAAGAGTAAGAAGCTTGTTATACCGACTAGTAGAGGATGTCAACCAATCACCGGGAAGAAGAAAGGCTATCAATCACACGAAGGTGATGATCCACACACCGAGACAATGAACAAGTCAATTTGTTCACCCGGAGTTCACTTGTACACCGACAAGCTAGTCTCCGGTTGTGCCGACCAACACAAGGATGGTGTTTGAGCTAGGCGGTGCCCTTGCTAGCCTCAACACACCACTCACAAGTGAGGTACCCAAGACACGAGCAATGTATTCCTTGCACTTTGTCTTCCCGACGTGGAGTGCGTGATCCTCTCACTTTGTCAGGCGCCGTTCAATCGAACCCTGTCAGAACCTCGCCATGTGCGCCGGACGCTGGGACTCTTCGAGCCCGCGTCGGGCGTGAGGCGCCGGACGCGTCGGGCATCGCGGTCAGCCCCTCAACACGCTGCGGGACGCGCCAGCGCTTCACGCCCGGCGCGTCGGCGCAGTCACTTTGCGCCGAGGTCTCCAATTTTGCGTCGGATCGATTTTGTTCCAACTTCCGTCACTTGTCTTATGTTACCAACACGTCGAAGAACACCCCGACCACTGTGTTAGCATTTTTGAAACATTTTACCAAGTGCGAAGTTAGCTCTCTAGGTTAGAATACATGCAAATGAATTTTGAACCTAGAGGCACATGAGGACCGATATGTACGATAAGTTTCCCCTCTTTATAGTACGGCTTATCAATCCTATAATCACCCACACCCTCTATGGTGTCTTGGGTGTGAAATCCAAAGCCCTATGGTTATACCTTTGCCTTGGGGACAATTGATCTCCGAACCTCCACCGAGTTGCATGCTTGATCATCTTTTGGATCACCTCGATCCATCCTCCATGATCACAAAGCACCAACCCCGGCACGACCAATCTCCAATCTAGTCAAACACTTAGCATCAAGAGATTAGTCCTTAGGTGTCACTAATTAGCCAAAACCAAACAAGAGATCTTCAATCTCCCCCTTTTTGGTAATTGGTGACAACCCGCAAAAAAAGTTTTATGATTAATGTTTTTGAACATACAACGGTTGTCCAAGCATTTTGCTTACAATCATAGGTTTGGACAATCATCATAGTTCGGTTTTGGTAGCATAAGCTCCCCCTACATGTATGCCACGAGTTTGGAACGAAGCATTGCATACATGTATGAATATTGAAATTGAGGGTGAGCTATGTTACCAAAATGATGCTTAGGTGAAAGAAATGGACCTTTGAAGCGTGATACCAATCGGAGTTGCGCCATTCTCACCATAAAAGCATCAAGGTAACTAGATTTTTATCAAAAAACTCAAAGTACCACATGAGATCACATTATAAGCAAGGTACTTGAATTAAGAGCGGAATTTAGAAAATCTAGCTAGCTCCTATGCATGCTAGTTATTCAAACATTTGAAAACCACTTGTGAAAACTAGCATACAACACACAAGCATGTATATAGAATTTTAAATACATGTGCAAAGAGCAAGTCATATGTTAGTGCACAATCAAATGCAACAAATTATCTATGAGCTTGCTCCCCCTACTTGTGTGAACCACTTGTTAACTTCATGGCCTCCATGAAAGATTTTCAAAAACATGTGGAATTTTTAAATTTTCCAAAACCTTTCATGCACTAATCTCTCCCCCTTTGTCGACAATTTCCACAAAAGGTATGACCATGTTGTGTTATGGAAGAGAGAATAAATTTGGTCAAATTTGGATCACTTGTCAATCATATATTTTGGTTTGAACCAAAGACAAGCTTCTTCACACCTCATGACAAGGGTTATCTTGCCTATGTTGAAGTATATGTGTGAAAAGATAGCCAAATTCAACACTTGAGATTGCAAGCCCATACACATGTCATATGTCATCACTAGATCAATCAAGCATAAATAGCAATAGTGATGGCATACATACATTGAAATCCTTTTATTTTCCATGAATGCTTCTTAAGGCACAAGTTGTATGTCTATATGTTCTAACAAGTCCTTACATATTATGAATGCCATGTCAAACAATTTCACCTTTGCTTTGCTTGATGGAGGGGCATGTCATAGATGTGGGGTGCATTCAACTCATGTTGGAGAAGTCAAGGATGTTCAACTCATTTCTTAGCTTGCAAAACCTCTTCTCATCTAGTGGCTTTGTAAAGATATCAGCTAGTTGATCTTCGGTGCCAATAGGTTGGATAGCAATGTCACCCTTTTGTTGATGATCTCTAATGAAGTGATGCCTTATGTCAATGTGCTTGGTTTTTGTATGTTGGACCGGGTTTTGAGTCATCTTGCAAGCACTCTCATTGTCACAATACAAAGGCACATGATGGAAATCAAAACCATAATCCTTCAATGTTGATCTCATCCATAGCAATTGTGCACAACAACTATCGGCACTAATGTCTTCGGACTCGGCGGTTGAAAGAGTCACACCGGTTTGCTTCTTTGATGACCATGATACTAGAGATCTTCCAAGGAATTGACAAGTGCCACTTGTGCTTCTTCTATCAACCTTGCATCCCCCATAGTCGGAGTCCGAGTATCCAATAAGCTCAAAGTTTGACCCCTTGGGATACCATAGCCCAACATTTTGTGTGTGCTTCAAGTACCTCAATATCCTCTTTGATGTGGTGAGGTGACTCTCTCTAGGTGAGGATTGAAACCTTGCACACTTGCCAACACTAAACATCACATCGGGCCTAGAAGCGGTCACATAGAGTAAGCTTCCAATCAATGACCTATAGTACCTTTGATCAACCATATTGCCATTCTCATCATTGTCCAATGATCCATTGGTACCCATTGGTGTATTAATGCCCTTTGCATCTTGCATGCCAAACTTCTTGATCATGTCTCTTATGTACTTCCCTTGACTAATGAAGGTGCCATTCTTCATTTGCTTGATTTGAAGACCAAGGAAGTATGTGAGCTCTCCAAGCATAGACATTTCAAACTCTTTTGCCATCATCTTGGCAAACTCTTCACAATACTCTTGATTTGTTGATCCAAAGATGATATCGTCAACATATATTTGCATGACAAACAAATCCTTTCCAATCTTCTTGGTGAAGAGAGTAGTGTCAACTTTGCCCATCTTGAAGCCTTTCTTGAGTAAGAAGTCTCTCAACCTCTCATACCATGCTCTAGGTGCTTGCTTCAACCCATACAATGCCTTGTTCAACTTGTACACATGGTTGGGATGATGGTAATCTTCAAAACCGGGTGGTTGCTCAACATACACTAGCTCATTGATGAATCCATTAAGAAAAGCACTTTTGACATCCATTTGATAGAGCTTGATGTTGTGTGCACATGCATAGGCCAATAGAATTCTAATTGCCTCTAATCTTGCAACCGGAGCATATGTTTCACCAAAGTCAAGACCCTCTACTTGAGTGTAACCTTGTGCAACTAGTCTTGCTTTGTTTCTCACAACAATGCCATCTTCATCTTGCTTGTTCTTGAACACCCATTTGGTTTCAATGACATTATAGTCCTTTGGTCTCTCTACCAATTCCCAAACCTTGTTTCTATCAAAGTTGTTGAGCTCCTCTTGCATTGCAATAACCCATTCTTCATCCTTTAAGGCATCATCAACCTTTTTGGGCTCTTCTTGTGACACAAATGCAAAGTGTTCATAAAATACCGCTAGCCTTCCTCTAGTTTGCACTCCACTTGCAATGTCACCAACAATTTGATCAATTGGGTGATCTCTAGCTATGCTTGAGCTTTGGAGTATTGGAACTTGATTGCTTGAGCTTGGTTGATCACTTGTTATTGCTTGAGATGATGTACTAGCTTGTTGTTGATCTTGAACTTGAGCACCACAAGCTTGAGTAATTTGCACTTCATCTTTGTCATCATCAACTTGAGTTGGCCTTATATCACCGATGTCCATACCCTTCATGGCATTTACCAATTGAGTTCCACTAACATCATTGAGATTCTCATCTTCATCTTGGGACCCATTGGTTTCATCAAATTCAACATCATGGACTTCTTCTAGAAGGCCACTTGAGTTGTTCCACACTCTATATGCCTTGCTAGTGGTGGAATAACCAAGTAGGAACCCCTCATCACACCTCTTGTCAAACTTGCCAAGTCTTGCACCCTTCTTCAATATGTAGCATTTGCATCCAAATACTCTAAAGTATGCAATGGTTGGCTTTCTTCCATTCAATAGCTCATAAGGTGTCTTGTTCATCATGGGATGACAATACAATCTATTGATGTAGTGACATGCGGTGTTGATTGCTTCGGCCCAAAAAAGATTGACTCACATTATACTCACTAAGCATTGACCTTGCCATCTCAATGAGAGTCCTATTCTTCCTTTCAACTAGGCCATTTGATTGTGGTGTATACTTGGCCGAAAGTTGATGCATAATTCCATAGTCATCACATAGCTCATCAACTCTTGTGTTCTTGAACTCACTTCCATTGTCACTTCTCACTTTCTTCACTATGATGTCAAACTCATTGTGCACCCTCTTGAGAAATGTCTTGAAGATTGAGTAAACATCACTCTTGTCATTGAGAAAGAACACCCAAGTGAATCTTGTATAGTCATCCACAATCACAAATCCATACTTGTTGCCACCAATGCTTGTATATGCGGTTGGTCCAAACAAGTCAATATGAATCAAGTCAAATGCCTTGCAAGTACTCATGAAGCTCTTCTTTGGATGAGTATTTGCATCTTGCTTGCCGGCTTGACATGCACTACATAGCTTATCCTTGTCAAAGTGAACATCCTTCAAGCCCCTCACTAGATCATGAGTCACTAACTTGTTGAGTTGCTTCATGCCAACATGACCAAGCCTTCTATGCCATAGCCAACCCATGCTAGATTGAGATATCAAGCATGTACTAATTTGTGTCTCACTAGCACCAAAATCCACAAGATAAAGATTGTCAAATCTTATTCCCTTAAAGATCAAGCTTGAGTCTTTTGTATTCACTATCTCAACACTATCTTCACCAAAGATGCACTTGTAACCAAGATCACAAATTTGTGCCACCGAAAGCAAATTATACTTCAATATGTCTACTAGTGCCACATTTGATAAGGTCAAATCATTGGTTATTGCTATCTTGCCTATGCCTTGTATCTTGCCACTCTTGCTATCACCAAATGTAATAGGCTTGCCATTTTCTTGAGTTGAATCAATAATGTTGAACTTCCTTGCATCACCGGTCATATGTTGAGTACACCCACTATCAAGAATCCAATGATTCCCCCCAATCTTGTAATTCACCTACAAGCAAATAAGTAAGATTTAGGTACCTATTTTCCCTTGGGTCCTTGGAGGTTAGCAACCAAAGCCTTTGGTACCCAAATTGCCTTCTTCTTTGGGCCAACAATGGGTGAACCAACAAACTTTGCCTTGACACCCTTCTCACCCTTGGTAAGCATATAATAGGAATCAAAGGTGATGGAATGCACTTTTGTTGCCTTATTGTTGCTAGTGTTCATTTTAGCACATTTTTGCTCTTGATGCCCCACTTGCTTGCATCTATTGCAATAGGACCCATTGCTCTTCACAAAGCTAGGCTTTGGAGTAGCAAAGGCCTTCTTGCCTTTCTTGGGGACATAGCCTAAGCCTTCCTTGTTAAGGG
This sequence comes from Hyparrhenia diplandra, assembly GCA_015847255.1. Classification (NCBI taxonomy): domain Eukaryota; kingdom Viridiplantae; phylum Streptophyta; class Magnoliopsida; order Poales; family Poaceae; genus Hyparrhenia; species Hyparrhenia diplandra. The sequence goes on from JADLZK010004743.1 coordinate 708,817, forward strand.
AAAACCTTTGGCTACCCAAGCACTTTAGCAAGCGGGCATCCCCACCATATGCCTTCCTTAAGGAGTGGGTGAGCTCATCCACCTCTCTTTTGAGAGTCTCATTCTCAACTTTTAATGATGAGTCTAAAATTACTCCATCACTATTAGTAGAGCTTGAGTGGGTTGATGTGGATGTGGAAGGAATAGATGGTTCTTCAACATCAACCAAGAATGGTTCATCTATGATGTCACATGTTGAACCAACATCCTTCTTGATGATTGAGCAAGCTCTATCATTCTTCTCTAAGAGCAAGGCATGGGCTTTTTAAAGCCTTGTATGAGCTAGCTCCAATTCCCCATGGTCTTCCTTTAGACCCTCATGGGTGGCCTCTAGCTCACTAAAATTTTGCTCAAGAGTTTTTACACTCTTTTGCAAAACTTTACATTTCTTGTCCTTAGTCTTAAGCATGATATGAGTTTGCTTAAGCATCTCTAGAAGATCATCTCTAGTGGGTTCATATTCATCATCATCACTATCATATTTTACTTCATTAGCATTTAGTTCTTCATGCTCATGCAATAATACCTTGGTGGCCTTAGCCATGAAGCATGATGGTGATGAGCCGAAGAGAGATGACTTCTTGTGTTGGCCAATTGCACTCATGGCCTTGGGCTTCTCTTCCTCTTCATCGGAGGAGCCATCACTATCCCAAGAACAAACAAAAGCACCATCATTTGTCTTCTTGAATGTCATGGTCTTGCTTTTCTTGTTTGTCTTGCCACCCTTGTATGCCTTCATCTTCTCTTTTTCTTTCTTGATTGGGCAATCGGCAAGAATGTGATAAGGACTATCACACTCAAAGCACTTTCTTGGCTCTTCATTGCCCTTGGATGAATCATTTCTTCTTCTAGAGCCTTGCCCAAACTTCTTGCTCTTCAAGACCTTGCTAAATTTCCTCACAAACATAGCAAACTCTTGATCAATCTCATCAAGATTAACTTCCTCATCATCATCTTCTTGAGCCTTGGACTTGCCCTTAGCCTTGGATGAGGTGGTGGCGGCCTTGAATGCCACAACCTTCTTGTTCTTGTCATCTTCCTTCTCTTCCTCATCTTCCATGCCATCAACTTGCTCATCGGTTAGCACTTCACCAAGCAAGTCACTAGGTGTCATGGTGTCCAATGCACCTCTAAAGAGAATCTTCCTCAACATAGCAAATCTCTTGGGCAAGCACATCAAGAATTTGTGCCCAAAATCTCTATCCAATGTCTTCACTCCTAATGCCTTGAGGTCATTTACAATCACTTGGAGCCTATGAAATGTATCCGGTATGCTCTCATCTTTCTTCATCTTGAAATTCTTAAATTCACTTTTGAGAACATACAACTTGGCACTTTTCACCACCTTGGTGCCCTCATAGGTCTCACATAGCTTCTCCCACACTTCACTTGCCTTCTCAAGATCCTTGATACCTTCAAACACTTTGACATCCATTCCCTTGCATAGAGTGCTCAATGCCATTGTGTTGCATTGTTTGTGGATCTTGTCGGTGGGAGTGAGGTTGGTAGGGTCTAGGATGACAAAATCCTTCTCGGTCACTTCCCATACTTGGTCATTGATTGATCCCAAGTATATTCTCATGCATCTCTTCCAATAGTCAAAATTCTTGACTCCATCAAAGAACGGAGGCTTTCCCCCAACATTGTTGAACACAATATTAGCCATGCTTCACACCGAAGGTTGTTAAGCCTTCTAAAAATGGTGACCACGGCTCTGATACCACTTGTAAGGTCCTAGATGGCTAGAGGGGGATGAATAGCCTATAAAATTTTCTACAAGCTCAACTAAACAAACCGATTAGTATAAAACACGGCGTAAAGCGGTTTGCACTAGCTCTATTGTCTTGCAAGCCTCTAGTGACAATTCTAAATATATTCTATGATCTCTATGTCACACAAGAGCTATGTCACTACTCTAACTAGTGAGCAATCCTAGTATGATCCTTATGCTAGCAAGAACAACCTACACAAGCAAGTGCTAGCTCTCTACTCAAAGTAAACTAGCAAAGTAATACAAGAGTGAGAAGCTTGTTATACCGACTAGTAGAGGATGTCAACCAATCACCGGGAAGAAGAAAGGCTATCAATCACACGAAGGTGATGATCCACACACCGAGACAATGAACAAGTCGATTTGTTCACCCGGAGTTCACTTGTACACCGACAAGCTAGTCTCCGGTTGTGCCGACCAACACAAGGATGGTGTTTGAGCTAGGAGGTGCCCTTGTGTTGGCGTTTCTTAATGCAAAGCGAGAAAAGAATTTCGCAAGCGCACGGAAATGCCATTTGTAGCTTTCACCGGAAGTATTTAGGGTATCGTATTTCCCACGGGGAAAGCATGGTGTAAAAGTCTCTAATATGAACATGGACAAGATAACACGACTATGCAATAGACCACAATCCATAATAGGGATAAATCTAATGGTATGATAACTTGACACACACACTTGAACCAGTCTCAAAGGATAAAAAGAAAAACATGCTAGGAGAAGGATGTCCTATATAGCTTTATTAAGATAGCAGATATACGTGCATGCCTTATACCGTCAGAGATTCTAACTCGAGATAACCTCAATTACTATTGGTTTATTTCAGGGCACCGGATAACGCCTGGTCTTCCAAGCGATGCCGGCCAATAGCCCTACTTCGAAACACTGACGTGGGGGATTACAAGGGCCGGACAGGGCTGTCACCACCCGCCGCCTACCCCTCATTCCGTGCGAGTTCGAGGCAAACGAAGGCAGCCTCTAGCATAAACACCACGCTTACACTATGACTACTACTCTAGCGTTGATCGGGGTGACCCATTTGTGCGAGGCCCTCTACTAGAGCATCCGCCGCAAGGGCGGACGACGAACCCGTAAACCGACAAGCAACCAAGAATTATCTTAAGAGAGAACTCATTATGGTCTAATCATGTATGTATAATACATTTACACATAAAGTTCTATTTGACAAGATCATGACATGCAAACTATGTACTAGTTCATATGTTAAGATCATATCGCATGAACTGTGCTCTATTTAGCTATTGATAATAAGAACAAGAAAAAACTCGAGAGCAAAGTATTGATCAACATAAGTAAAACTATATTGATCATACCAAGTACCTCCAAGAAGATCTTGATCTTTTACATTGTGCCTCACTCCTAACTAAAGGAAGAAGAGAAAGTGAAGAGAGAAAGGCTCTTGTGTGTTGTGTGTGTAGAGAGGGGGGTGTGGCCTTCTTTATATAGGAAAAGAGGAAGGAGAATGGAGGGCTCTCCTTATTCATGGGAGGTTTCGTGAAGTTTGGCGGGAATCCTTGGCGCCATCCCGAAAAGCACCGCATGCAACCGCCTCTGCTATTCCGGGACAGCTCACGAGACAAGGCGCGGGGGGAACGGAGCGGAGCCGGCCGACGGCGGGCACCGCGCCCTACGGCGGCCGCCCAGGTTTGGCCCGCCTGGTGCCGCGCCTTGGCAGGTGGGCTTGTGGCCCATTGTAGGTCGCGTCCTTGACGGTGCTTTGGCCTGGTTCACGACGGTTTTGGCCTGGTGGCATTCCCCTTGTCCAAAACGCGATCTTGATCGACGTGCGCTTTCCTTCTTTATTCGGCGTACTTTCACTGTTTCCACGTTTGTGCACGCAAAACATATTTTCTTCGAATACAAGTGGAACTAGGTGAGTAGTAACGGTTTATGTGACATAAGTTTGCTTTTTGTTTCTTATGAATTGGATATAAGTTGGCGGTATTTATTACTCGATAATGACCACCAACAAATCCCCCAAGCTTAACCTTTGCTCGTCCCGAGCAAATAGCCAAGTGTTTGGTTGTTGATCAGGAGTTGCTTCAATACTGAGATATTTCAAAATGCATCATGTTTATAACTAAGTGTTCCTCCTTTGTTTAAATAAGTTGGCATTTTTGCACCATCCTTTTTACTCAAGTCATGTGGGGCTTATAATATTTTCCAACTCTTGGGTCATTGCAAGATAGAATGGTTTTTAATAGAAGCACTAGTCATTCATTCTTTGATCAACTAATCATCCGGAGATTTTATCATATTTTTATTATTCCTCAAGTCATCTCAAGAAGTAAACCATATGAAGGAACGAGTCATAACTTTTGATCAAGATGCATAAGTTAGATCTTTTTGTTTTTGGGAGGGTATGGGCTAGCTCCTTTTTTTTTTAAAGGGAGAAGTGGGCTCTTCTCGCCCTCGGACACTTGTCCATTATTCTTCTTTTTTTTTTTTCTTTTTTTTTTTTTTTTTAGGCGGGCATCAGAGTACCCATTGTTTTATTTATTTGCGGACATGCGTCCATTTTTTTTACATAGCCCATACCCTATATCCTAGCATCATTGATCATAGGTGTATGACAGGTTTCGACATAAGTTATCACAATTCTAGCGGTTTGATCATTGAGGAATTTTTTTTGAAAATTGTTCTCCGGATGTTAAGTTTCTCTTAGAACAAAATCATAGCAGATTCTATTTGCACCATATCATATCAGACAATAACTTAGTGAAGGATCATATGTTTGCATTCCCACGAATCATCAAGTTTCTAGGGCGAGGCAAAATTATCCAACAAACCTAAACATAAGGGAATTCAAAGTTATAAACTAGGTGCAAAATTGAACTATAAAGAGAGCAACTATTCATCACTTCAACTTTAGAGGAACTTAAGCATTCCTATGTCACATATAGGAGTGGAATAAATCTTATTATTATTATTCTTTTTTTTTTTTTTTTTTATAAACTTTCATTTCATTTTATATATATATTAATATATTTTATTTTTGTTTTTATTATTAGTAAAATGAATTGGGAAGTTTGGGAAAATACATACTTACCTCGTGGGGGTCCTCCCCAAGCTAGCTCGTGGCCTTTGCATCGAGGTTGTACCCTTCGTTCTCCGTAAGGCTCTATCCGAGGGTCCACCGTAGTATGGTGGCATCTTCTCAGAGTCGGATTGATTGTTTGTGCGGCTCCTGCCAATGTTGGAAAACAAGACAAAAGAGAACAAACTCGAGCAAGGGTTATGTTAGTGAGTAAAACTCTGCGAGCTTTGCTTGTGGATGGGTTGTGACTGAAATTCGACGAGAGGTTTCTTGCACTAGAATTTGGAGAAGCTTGAAGAGTGCAAGAATTGGAGCGAGCGGCGAGGCGAGAGAGTGAAAATGAAAAGAGTGGAGTGCTCTCTCGGCCACATTGCAATTTTATAGTGTGTTGCCCCCACGATACGTGAGCGAGCACATTGGCGTGGAGCGATAGCAAAGTGGAAAAATAGCGAACGGCCGTCTTAGTGGGCGGTCGGGCCGGGGGTTCGTTCGGACCCACATCGGGTCCAATGCCGCCCAGCTTTGGCGGTGCTCATGCCAATGGTCGAGCACGATCGTAGACCGTTGGGCAACTTGATTGGTTTCGATAGCTGCTCGATTTTTAATTTTCCCAAGTTTTTATTTGCTTTTATATATTTTTTTTATGTAGATAATTTCTTGATAATAAAAACGAGAGTTTATTTTATTAGTTAAGGTATTTCTTTCATTTTTTTTTTCAAGGATAGTCTTATATAGATGGTATATATAGGTTTTTTTTAAAATATATATAGTTCACTATAATGATAAAATAAATTAAAATGGTGAAGGATAACTAAATGTAAGAAAAGAATTTTAATTTAAAAAATAATCATAAAAATTATTACCGACTTACCTTCCAAGAGGGAGTACCGCTAGTTGGCGCATGCCATAGTTTGATTTGTGGATTGTGGCCTCTCTTGAGCGGCGCTAGGAGACTCCCCAAGCTTGTCTTTGGATGTCATCAAAATAACAGGACAAGAATACTTGTGTTGAAAGGTTTATTATTTTTTTTTGTTACTATTAATTTTCTTTCTCTTTTTTTTGGTTCACTAAACAAGATTTCATCTCCATTGTCATCTCAAGGACTTACCCTTATGAATTTGACAAACTCCTGCATGGATTAGTCCATATGATCAACCAAAATCTATACTAGCAGCTTTTAGTTCAATAATCAAACTCAACTCCATGTCTAATTTGATTAAGGTAGACTTAGCTAACCTAAGCACCATGCTTAATTTAGCAAGCCTATGAGAGTATGATCATCAATTTCATGATCAAAACTTCCAAACAAAAACATGCCAACATAGATTGAGGAGGTATGAAGTAGTAATCAAGATTCATCCAATGGAAAAGAAGACTTTGAATGGTGAACAAGATGACTTTTTTTTTGCAAGGTAATGAACAAACATGAAAGTGTAGATTTCACATTACCTTGTTATGGTCCTCCCCCAAGCTAGCTCAAACTCGATGGATCGGGGTTGTACCCCCGTGCTTTCTTGGCCTTACCCGCATGGTTAGTGTATAGTAGATTCACGAGTGGACTTACCATCCTTTGTGATTTCCTCAGTTTCAAAACGTATGCAGGAGGGAGCAATTGAGCAAGCTTGGTTTTTTTTTATTATTATCAAAGGAGGACAACTTCACCAACTTTTCATACTCAAACAAGGCTAAGATAAATATGTAAGGTAAGTCTAGCCTTGTTTTATCTCCTTCATAAAGTAGCTCTATTGTTTTATGAAGTCAGCCACGGGTTCATTAATCAGACTTCAACGCCATGTCAAAATTTGATTAAAGAAGGTCATTTTAACCCAAGCACCATGCTTGATTTAAAAGACCTATGTATGTACCACATGTGCCCATGTAAGTGCATCCAAACCCAGATCATGTTTCATGAACAAAGGAAACAAGAATCTTTTTATGGAGACAAAACTAAGAAAAATGATTTAGTGAAGAATTACCTTTGCTTACCCGAGTGTGTATATGTAGCATCATTAAACTTTTGTGGCAATAGCTTGATTGTCCACCTCAAAGGGCCACAAGGCTTGATCGATCATCATTCACAATTTTATGATTGAATTGTGAGTGATGAGTGTAGTCGTTCCGTCATATAAGATGATCATGTTTTCTCTTGATGATGACTTTCTCTTCATCTGCATAGAGTTAGTGTGTATACATATATACTTATCTATGAGATAGTAGGGTGGAGGAATTGATGGTTCATTATTGATTTGTCACCCTCGGCTCGTGATGATATTTTTTTTATATTGTTTTTTTTTAGCAAGGCAAGATTAACATCAATTTTTTTTCTTCTTTTTTTTTCGAGTTGATGTTGCTCCATGCCCTCAAGCATGATATGTCCTATGGTCTTCTTGATCTTAACCTGAAATGTTTAGTGACAAGCATACTCGAAGGTGCATACCAACTTGAAAACATGCCCTTGCTTTTATTAGTTGGTTTTTTTTCAATATAAACCTGTCATGAACAATGGTTACTACACATGCATATCATCATGAACATGTTCTAGTAGATCATTCCTTTAACCAATGCCCTCCCCAGCGGCGGCGCCAGAAAGCTTGTTGGCGTTTCTTAACGCAAAGCGAAAAGAATTCCGCAAGCGCACGGAAATGCCATTTGTAGCTTTCACCGGAAGAATTTAGGGTATCGTATTTCCACAGGGAAAGCATGGTGTAAAAGTCTCTAATATGAACATGGACAAGATAACACGACTATGCAATAGACCACAATCCATAATAGGGATAAATCTAATGGTATGATAACTTGACACACACACTTGAACCAGTCTCAAAGGATAAAAAGAAAAACATGCTAGAAGAAGGATATCCTATATAGCTTTATTAAGATAGCAGATATACGTGCATGCCTTATACCGTCAGAGATTCTAACTCGAGATAACCTCAATTACTATTGGTTTATTTCGGGGCACCGGATAACGCCTGGTGCGCGCCAAGCGATGCCGGCCAATAGCCCTACTTCGAAACACCGACGTGGGGGATTACAAGGGCCGGACAGGGCACCACCACCGCCGCCTACCCCTCATTCCGTGCGAGTTCGAGGCAAACGAAGGCAGCCTCTAGCATAAACACCACATTTACACTATGACTACTACTCTAGCGTTGATCAGGGTGACCCGCTGTGCGAGTGTTGGCGGTCATTATCGAGTATATTATACCGCCAACTTATATCCAATTCATGAGAAAGGGGCAAACTTATGATACATATACCTTTACTTCTAACGTAGTTCCACTTGTATTCGTAGAAATTATGTTTTGCAGGTATAAGAGTGGAAACAGTACAAAAGTCGCCAAGTAAATTAGAAAGCGCATTGAATAAAAGACGCCAAGGAGTGGATCAATCAAGAGGACCAAACCCAGCAAGACAATTTGGCCCATGCACCATCATAGGCCCAACATTTAAAAAGAAGAAACGCGACGAGGGGAGAAGGCCGGGGCGGGAGGCCCGGCCCAGGGGCGGCCGGCCGCATTTTTCGGCCAAAGTTCCCGCCCTTTCTCTGGCGGTTTGGAGCGATCTTCAAGCGGCGGTTGCATGCGGTGCGAAGTTTCGTTCCCGCCAAGAAGACCCCGAAGCAAGGAGGGCCCTCCATTCCCTCCTCCTCTCCACTATATAAAGAGAGGCACTCCTCACTTGTAAAAAACACACAACACACTACACATCACATTGTTACATTCTCACCTTGAGCACCACTCTCTCCCCTTCATTAGTTTAGTGTTAGTATTTGAGTTAGGCGGAGCTTCAAGGAGGGCTTGTCTCCTTGGAAGGATCTTTTGGTAATTTACTATGAAGTTCTTTCCTTTATTCAAGTCTCATTATTTATATCGCAATGCATATGAACTAGAGTATAGTTATCCTCATGTTATATTCATATTATGCCAACTAGAGTATAGTTAGTATAATGTGATAATTAACATGACTAACTTTAGGCTAATTGAATCATATTTTATTCTTGGAACGTAGTAGAACTAAGTTCGAGTGATGGTGCAGTGTACCTTCGGGTTTACCTTTACTCTTGCCTGTCGATCCGTAGGGTCGGGGGGTACCATGAGGGGGTTTAGGTAGTTCTCTATAAACGTAAGCATGGTGCTTAGGTCTATAGAGAATCATGTGGGAAATGCCGGCATCCCACGGTAGTGAGGTAGGCGGCAGAGGGTGACAACTCTATTCGTCCTTCGCACTCCTCCACGTCCGGGTGTCGGGTTGGAGTCTTATCAAGTGTCACCGGCTGGCATATACCAGGCGCGGGCATCTCCTCATCACTTTAGCCCATCTCTGCTATGAACCATGAATGACGTATGTAGACTATAGTCTGACGCATTGGCGATATTAGAATAGCCAACTCAACATAGATTTTCCCTTTTATTGTTATTTTCTATTTATTCCTTCTAGTGCTCAAGAAGTGTGTGTGTCACCACTATCTCCAATATTATTGTCACTTACCCCTGTACATGATTAGTGGCTATCCATACATACATTGTGGGCTATCATCATCATATTAAATCTAAACCTGTCTTCCCATGGGAAAATATAAATGAACGATACCCGAATACTCACGGGTGAAATGCTATGATGATAGATCCGTGCGCTTGCGGGTTGACCCTTGCAATATTTAAATCTTCTATCACCTGACGTTCTCTTGACGTTATCATTAAGGATAATATTTATTCTTAGTGATTGCGCTAAGAAACGCCAACAAGCATTTCTGGCGCCGTTGCCGGGGAAGGCAAGGTTAAAAGAAAAAAAAATTAATAAAGATGATCATAACCACATGTATGGATGATAGCCCTAATCTTTGCAGGCTAACTCTTTTTGTTTTCTTCCTGTTGTGGATGAAAATAGGGATAGTGTATGACTGGTCGCAACCTGCCGAATAACTTCGTCGACGATCCAGAGAGGCTGCTCAGAAGGAGTCGGGCTCAGGCCACTCTTTCTGTCATCACTCCCGAGGAGGTTGCACCTGTCATCCAAGTACCATCTTCATCAACACTCATGGCCACCAAGACACTCCGTGACTACTCGTCCCTATCATGGGCAATGTCCCAGTTGGCCCCCGTGTCAACTTGGGTGACAAGAACTTTGAGATAAGGACTGGCCTCATCACGATGGTACAAGCAAGTCCATTACGTGGACTGCCAAGCGAGGGCGTAAATGCTCATCTCCGAACTTCTTGGAGTGTGCGACACAATCGTCATCAAGGGGCGTTGAGCGGATGCAATCGGGCTCGCTTTGTTTCCTTTCTCCCTTGTGGGGAAAGCGAAGCAATGGTTCTACAAGGACAAGGAGGTCGCCGGCACTTGGAGTAAATGCTCCACCGCATTCTCGCAAGGTTCTTCCCAATGGGCAAAACCAATGCCCTGCGGGCAAGAATTTCCAATTTTCGCCAGACAAACAATGGAACCCATACTGCAGGCGTGGGAGAGGCTGCAAGAGTACATCCTCGCCGCCCGCACCATGGCATGGAGAAGTGGCTCGTCCTTCAGAACTTCTACAATGGTCTTACGACCATGTCGAAGGGCCACATAGGCTGCTTCCGCCGGAGGGGCGTTCTTATCCCTCACCGTTGAGAAAGCGTAAGCGCTCATCGAGAAGATGATCGAGAACCAAGGTGGGGGAGAAGAACGGGCCCCTCAAAAAAACACAAAAAGGTATGCACACGGTAAAAGGAGACAGACCGCTTGCCGCAAAGATCGATCTCCCCGATGAAAAGACTGGGCGACCAAGCTCCGTCAAGCGGTGCTACACTCCCCATGGACTCACATATGACATGTGAAGTCTGTGGAGAGGTTGGACATCCGGGAAGCTCTTGTCCCGAAACTCGAGAAGAGGTAGCCTACGTCAACAACGGATTTTGTCCAGGTAATAACAATGGGTGGAACAATCAGAATCGCCCACAAGGAGGTAACAATTACAATTCGAATTACAATTCCAATTTCAATTCCAATCAACCCTCCTTGAAAGATTTAGTTTACGGCCAAGCTAAGATTAATGAAAGTCTAAACAAGAAATTATCTTTCAATGACAAAATGCTTGAAAATGTAAACACAAAACTAGAAACCCTATCTTAGCAGTAAAAGAATCAATTGAGCTTTAATAAAATGATAGAAACCCAAATAGCTCAATTAATCAATTGCGCTTGCACCCAACATGGGAAAGGACTCGGCCGAAGCTGAGGGCCCCATTGAATCCGTTAACATGGTAACAATAAACAACCGCGCCTGTAAACGGGTTATACCAGATGTTGTTGTGGACTCACCTTTTGCAGAGAAGAAGGAGGATCCAGGGAGCCCAACAATCACGCTCAATAGGCCCATACACGTTCGGCAACGCCATCGCGTGATCTAGGGGCAAGTGTCAACATCATGTCAAAGAAGGCCAATGACACACTCCTACACTTCCCATTATCCCGCACCAAGACCAAACTCGAATGGCGGATCAAACGGTAATAAAGCGGAAGGGATTCTTCGAGACATTCGGTAAGGGTGAAGGATAGCTACGTCCCCACAGATTTCATCGTCGTCGACATGGGAGAAGAAGATCACATAGCATTGTTGTTGGGGAGACCGTTCCTCAACACAACAAACGCTACTATCCATGTTGGCAAAGGGAAGGGTCGACTTCGAATTCAAGGACAAGTGGTCCAATGCCTATTCAATGGATACAACCGGAAGAAATCCCGAGAAAAAGAAAAAGGGTGAACCTCAAGCAAAAGACAACGATCAAGGCAACAGGACCCGAGGAGCAGGCGACAGACAAAACCAAAGAGGAAGTACACTGTTTCTCGCCAAGAAGGAGGAAGAACGTACCCCGCAACCCCGAAAAGATTCAAGAAGAAATAAAGTCGCCATCCACGTCACCATCCAAAAATATGAAGAAGGCATGGCGTGTGAAGCGAGCCTAAAGGTAAGCTTCACTAAAGGTAAGAAATAAATATTTTCCTTCTATAAATTTATTTTCCTCATATTAAATTATTTTTAATATTTGAATTCAAAACCTCTTTAATTAATTAATTTCCTTTTTATTACCATATTCTTTAATATTAAAAAGAATTCCTTTTCATATTTTACTCCCATTGCCATATTTCCCATGTCAATTAAAATATAAGAATAATAATATAAATAAAATATATAGATTGATAAGATTTTATACTCTGAATAAAACTTTATTTCAAAAAAAATTTAAAATTTATAAAATGAGAGAAAATGAGAAAACAGAGTTACGGGTCGAACCCGACCGTTGCACCATCGCACAACGGTCGATTCGACCGTTTGAACACACCGCCAAAGCAGGGCGGCAGCGGGAGCCAGCCCACGGGGCCGGCCGCCGCATTGGGCCGGCCGCCCCCCGGGCGGCGCCTCCCGCCACGGGCCAAACGGTCCACGAGCACTAGCGGTTGCCCTCGTCCGAGTGTCGGGGTGCATCGTGCTATAAATTCGCGAGGTGGCCGGAAGAGCTCTCCACCCCTCTCATTCTCACTCCCTCACTCTCTCATTTTGCTACTTGCTCACTTCTTGCACTCCACAAAGCATTCCCAAGCTCTAGTGCAAGAACACCAGGACACTCTCTCTCACAAGCTCTCTCTCCCAAGTTCTCTCCAAGAGTAAGCACTTGTTTCCATTCCGTTCGTTTTTGTTCGCTAACATGTTCGGGAAAGCGACAAGCGCGATCAAGAAGGGCGTGAAAAGAAGCGAGGCTCTCCCAAGGAAGCTCGAGTACGCACTTCGACAACACGAAGCATATGAAGAGGACACTCCCTCGCAAGAGCAAGAGCAAGAACAAGCACCCCGGGGATGACGATCGAGGAAGCCGATGCACCGCACCTCGACTGGAAGGAAGGAGAACGGGAAATGCAAGCCTACAACATCCTCAAGAATCGAGACTTCGCTCCCGCTCCTCGCTTCCCCAACGACGTCCTCGAAAAACTAGGTATGGATAACGAATTCCCCATCATTTGGAAAGTCGTCGGATGGTAGGGATTGCTCCCCTGGATGAGCCGGGCTCTCGCCTCCCTCACCATCCAATTTCTAGGATCTTTGGAAGTTCATGATCGGGGTGTTAGTTTTGGACTTTTTAGTAAATACTACTATTACACTTGGCAAGAACTGGCTAGGCACATAGGCTTTGATGCTAAGAAATGTTGCACAAACTTAGCTGTTGCTTTACCAGATTTTAATCGTGCCGCCTTTTTCACTGAAATCTCCACCATAGTTCCTACAGATCCTAGGTTTCGTCCTTCTAATGCCAACATACATCATCCAACATTGAAATTCATTCAAAAATGGATTGCCATAACTTTGTTTCCTAGGCACGAATTTCACCGTCTTTTAGATGTTGAGATGCAATGCCTCTATGCCATAGTTCACAAGAGAAAAATTGCTCCTGTAAAAGAAATCATAAAATGCATGCTTAGCAATTTTAAACAATCCACACCTGTTTATTGTACCTCTCTTGTGACAAGGATTGCTAGTAACATTGGTGCATTGGAAGGCGAGAATGTCACATACCTAGATACTCCACCTCTGGAAATTTCATTATCACACCTGATACAAGGGCACATAATAAAATTTGATGAGAATGACCATGAGAAGATTATTTATTATTTCTCGGGATATATAAATGAGATTCCGCTCCCTAACCCGGAACTCTCATTATATAAATCCCCATCACTCACCTTCGCTCTAGTTGAGCTAGACGAAGCACGCAGGAGTTCTGTTTCTCGCAGGTCATCACGAAGGAGAGCTACGGGCGAGGCTAGTGGTTCACAGATGCCACAGCCTACACCCGTACCAGTGCCCACGCCCGGGTTCTTTACACCAACGCTGAACCCCGGGCTCACACCGACCTTTCAGTATGAAGGGATGTCCACACCTCATCCAGACCAAGCAGGAGGGTCAACATGGCATGAGACACACACGGTGTCCTCCGACTCGAAGGGATGCCACCAAAGACGTCACTCTACGGTGGACCCCGCAGCGCTCCAAGAGATCAACACCCGACTCGGGAATGTGGAACTCCGCAGGTGAGATTGCGCTAGATCACTCACCGGTTTTGTGCGGGTTTCCGATCAACGCCATCAGCAGCACTCGCAACACCAAGCGAGGAGGCGGAACGGAGACGGCGGGAGAGCACGGCACGGATGGCATTCTGGCGCCACATGGGGTACTACCCCCTTAACCCATAGGCCATCAGCTAGCTTGGGGGAGGACCCCCACGGAGGTAAGTACCTACCTCCCCTATCATTTTATTTTATCTCTTAATTTTTTCATTTTCATTTCCTAAAAAAAAAAAGAAAAAAAAACATGAAAAGAACAAAAATGATTCCACTTCAATATGTAGTATAAGGATGCTTAATTTCTCTAAAGTTGAAATGATGAATAGTTGCTCTGTCTATAGTTCAATTTGCACCTAGTTCATAACATTGTATTCCCCAATGTTTAAGTTTATTGGCTTAACTTGTCTTGTCCTAAAACTTAATGATTTGTGGGTATGCAAACACATGATTCTTCTCTAAGCTATTGCCGGATATGATATGGTAAAAAATAGAATCTACTATGATTTTGTTCTAAGAGAGATTCATCATTAGGAGAATAATTTCCAAAATTCCTTAATGATCAAAATTCTCATGATAGCCTATGTGAGACACCCTGTCATACGCTTTTGATCAAGATTCACATTCACATTGCCAAAAATAGGTTATGGGCTAAGCTAGAAAAAATGGACGTGTGTCCGAAAAAAATAAAACAATGGGTACTTCGATACCCGCCTAAAAAAAAAAAAAAAAAAAAAAAAAAAAAGAGAAGAATAATGGACAAGTGTCCGAGGGCTTAGTAGAGCCCACTTCTCTAAAAGAAATAAGAGCTAGCCCATACCTTATCAAAAAGAAATAAAATTTCACTTACACATCTTGATCAAGGCTTATGACTTGTTTCTCCTTATGGTTTGCACACCGAGATGATCTAAGGAATCATTACACAAATCTCTCATGAATGATCAATCAAAGAATGAATGACTAGTGATTCTATGAAAACCGTTCTATCTTGCAATAACCCAAGAATTTGGAGAATGTTATAAGCCCCACATGATTTAAGAAATCAAGGATAAAAATGCCAATTTATTTAAACAACGGAAGAATACTTTGTTATGAGCATGGTACATTTTGAAATATATCGGCATTGTAGCAACTCCTGATCAACAACCAAACACTTAGCTATTTGCTCGGGGACGAGCAAAGGTTAAGCAGGGGACTTGTTGGCGGTCATTATCGAGTATATTATACCACCAACTTATATCCAATTCATGAGAAAGGGGCAAACTTATGATACATATACCTTTACTTCTAACCTAGTTCCACTTGTATTCGTAGAAATTATGTTTTGCAGGTATAAGAGTGGAAGCAGTACAAAGTCGCCAAGTAAATTAGAAAGCGCATTGAATAAAAAAGACGCCAAGGAGTGGATCAATCAAGAGGACCAAACCCAGCGCACAATTTGGCCCATGCACAATCATAGGCCCAACATTTAAAAGAAGAAACGCCAAGACAGGGAAGGCCGGGGCGGGGAGGCCCGACCAGGGGCGGCCGGCCCTTGCGGCGGCCGGCGCATTATTTCGGCCAAAGTTCCCGCCCTTTCTCTGGCGGTTTGGAGCGATCTTCAAGCGGCGGTTGCATGCGGTGCGAAGTTTCGTTCCCGCCAAGAAGACCCCGAAGCAAGGAGAGCCCTCCATTCCCTCCTCCTCTCCACTATATAAAGAGAGGCACTCCTCACTTGTAAAACACACAACACACTACACATCACATTGTTACATTCTCACCTTGAGCACCACTCTCTCCCCTTCATTAGTTTAGTGTTAGTATTTGAGTTAGGCGGAGCTTCAAGGAGGGCTTGTCTCCTTGGAAGGATCTTTTGGTAATTTACTATGAAGTTCTTTCCTTTATTCAAGTCTCATTATTTATATCGCAATGCATATGAACTAGAGTATAGTTATCCTCATGTTATATTCATATTATGCCAACTAGAGTATAGTTAGTATAATGTGATAATTAACATGACTAACTTTAGGCTAATTGAATCATATTTTATTCTTGGAACGTAGTAGAACTAAGTTCAAGTGATGGTCCGTGTACCTTCGGGTTTACCTTTACTCTTGCCTGTCGATCCGTAGGGTCGGGGTACCATGAGGGGGTTAGGTAGTTCTCTATAAACGTAAGCATGGTGCTTAGGTCTATAGAGAATCATGTGGGAAATGCTTAGGCATCCCACGGTAGTGAGGTAGGCGGTAGAGGAGGGTGACAACTCTATTCGTCCTTCGCACTCCTCCACGTCCGGGTGTCGGGTTGGAGTCTTATCAAGTGTCACCGGGGTGGCATATACCGGCGCGGGCATCTCCTCATCACTTTAGCCCATCTCGCTATGAACCATGAATGACGTATGTAGACTATAGTCGGCGCATTGGCGATATTAGAATAGCCAACTCAACATAGATTTTCCCTTTTATTGTTATTTTCTATTTATTCCTTCTAGTGCTCAAGAAGTGTGTGTGTCACCACTATCTCCAATATTATTGTCACTTACCCCGTACATGATTAGTGGCTATCCATACATTCATTGTGGGCTATCATCATCATATTAAATCTTAAACCTGTCTTCCCATGGGAAAATATAAATGAACGATACCCGAATACTCACGGGTGAAATGCTACGATGATAGATCCGTGCGCTTTGCGGGTTGACCCTTGCAATATTTAAATCTTCTATCACCGACGTTCTCTTGACGTTATCATTAAGGATAATATTTATTCTTAGTGATTGCGCTAAGAAACGCCAACAGCGAGGCCCTCTACCAGAGCATCCACCGCAAGGGCGGACGACGAACCCGTAAACCGACAAGCAACCAAGAATTATCTTAAGAGAGAACTCATTATGGTCTAATCATGTATGTATAATACATTTACACATAAAGTTCTATTTGACAAGATCATGACATGCAAACTATGTACTAGTTCATATGTTAAGATCATATCGCATGAACTGTGCTCTATTTAGCTATTGATAATAAGAACAAGAATAAATCGGAGAGCAAAGTATTGATCAACATAAGTAAAACTATCTTGATCATACCAAGTACCTCCAAGAAGATCTTGATCTTTTACATTGTGCCTCACTCCTAACTAAAGGAAGAAGAGAAAGTGAAGAGAGAAAGGCTCTTGTGTGTTGTGTGTGTAGAGAGGGGGGTGTGGCCTTCTTTATATAGGAAAAGAGGAAGGAGAATGGAGGGCTCTCCTTATTCATGGAAGGTTTCATGAAGTTTGGCGGGAATCCTTGGCGCCATCCGAAAAGCACCGCATGCAACCGCCTCGCTATTAGGGGACTCACGAGACAAGGCGCGAGACAAAGAGCGGTGGGAACGGAGCCGCGCTGCGGGGCGGCCGCCGGGGTTTGGCCCGCCTGGTGCCATGCCTTGGCAGGTGGGCTTGTGGCCCATTGTAGGTCGCGTCCTTGACGGTGCTTTGGCCTGGTTCACGACGGTTTTGGCCTGGTGGCATTCCCCTTGTCCAAAACGCAGTACTGACGTGCGCTTTCCTTCTTTATTCGGCGTACTTTCACCTGTTTCCACGTTTGTGCCTGCAAAACATATTTTCTTCGAATACAAGTGGAACTAGGTGAGTAGTAACGATTTATGTGACATAAGTTTGCCTGTTTCTTATGAATTGGATATAAGTTGGCGGTATTTATTACTCGATAATGACCGCCAACACCTTGCTAGCCTCAACACACCACTCACAAGTGAGGTACCCAAGACATGAGCAATGTATTCCTTGCACTTTGTCTTCCCGACGAGGAGTGCGTGATCCTCTCACAATCGAGGGAGGTGGCCAAGAACAATGACCAACTCTTGCCAACGCCTCCACCAAATCACCAAGCCGGCTAGGAGTGGTGTCTCCAAGAGAAACAAGAAACCAACCAGCTCACAACGATCTACAAGTACCTCTAGATGCAAAGATCAAAGCAAAGAGCACTTGGATCACCTCAACTCACTAGAATGATGCTCACAAGCAAAGGGAGTGAGGAGGAGGATGTTTGCTCAGCTCAAAGGGTGTTAGAATGTGTAAGAATGACCAAGAGACCTCCCAAAGGCCGGCCAAACACATATTTATAAGCCCCCATTCGAAATAGAGCCGTTACTTTCAAACACGTCGAAAAATACGGCGTCGGACGGCCAGCGCGCCAGACGTGCCAGCGCCGTGCCAACCGGTGCACCGCCGCAGCACTTCTTGTCGCCGGACGCGCCAGCGCAAAGCGCCAGAAAGCGTCAGCGCGCCCGCGTCCGGCGACCCCTCCGTGACATGCTCTCGGACGCGTCCGCGCGCGGCCGGACGCGCCAGCAGCGTCGGCGCCGTTCAATCAATCTCGTCGAGAACCTCGCCGTGGCGCCGGACGCTGGGACTCTTCGAGCCCGCGTCGGCGTCACGGTCAGCCCCTCAACACGCACGGACGCCGCCGGGCACTTCACGGCCGGCTGCGTCGGGCGCAGGTCACCTGCGCTGAGGTCTCCAATTTTGCGTCGGATCGATTTTGTTCCAACTTCCGTCACTTGTCTTATGTTACCAACACGTCGAAGAACACCCCGACCACTTTGTGTTAGCATTTTCAAACATTTTACCAAGTGTGAAGTTAGCTCTCTAGGTTAAAATGCATGCAAATGAATTTTGAACCTAGAGGCACATGAGGACCGATATGTACGATAAGTTTCCCTCTTTATAGTACGACTTATCAATCCTATAATCACCCACACCCTCTATGGTGTCTTGGGTGTGAAATCAAAAGCCCTATGGTTATACCTTTGCCTTGGAGACAATTGATCTCCGAACCTCCACCGAGTTGCATGCTTGATTATCTTTTGGATCACCTCGATCCATCCTCCATGATCACAAAGCATCAATCCCCGCACGACCAATCACCAATCTAGTCAAACACTTAGCATCGAGAGATTAGTCCTTAGGTGTCACTAATTAGCCAAAACCAAACAAGAGATCTTCACATATGCTAGCAAATTGTCTCCGATTTGATCTTTGAGTGCTACCGAAGTCATTCTCGATAAAACTTGACCCGGCATTTGCGAAGCCCCTCGCCATTCTTTGGAAGCGAGTAAGTTCCAAATGGTGTGATAAAACTTGTCTTTTCTTCGTCCTCTTTCTTCATATAAATTTGATGATATCCTCGATAAGCAATCGAGAAAGCTTAGCATTTCACTTCTGCAGCTTGATCGACCAATGTGTCGATTCTTGGTAAAGGGAAGTTGTCTTTAGGGCAAGCTTTGTTGAGATCACGTGAAATCTATGCACATTCTCCATTTTCCATTGCTTTTCTTCACCATTACAATGTTTGCCAGCCAAGTTATAAATTGAACTTCCCTTATAACTTTTGCATCAAGCGATCTTTGCACTTCAGCTTTCGCGGCCATTGTTCGTCTTGAGGAGATTTTTTTCGTAGCTTTTGTTTTTTCGGCTTAATATTTGGGTCGATGTTTAGGCGATGCTCAATAATGTCTCTGCTGATCCCTTCTAGGTCTTTTTTGTCGACCATGCGAAGACATCTTGGTTACTTCTCAAGAATCTTACCAATGTTCTTCTTCTTCTTTTCGCTAGATTAGCACCTATAATGACTTTTTGTCTGCGTCACCATTGGGTCTAGCAAAACTTCTTTGGTTTCTACCTTGGAACATGTCTTTTTTTTTTTTTTTGTGACTTCGCGTTCTCATCACGTTTTCTTCTTCTTCGATTTCTTCTATGGCCAAGACATTTCTTTGAGCTGGTGTTGAATCTTTTTCAATGTTTCTTGCTTCTGTTTGATTTCCGTAGATTGATATTGGTCCATTGATTGCTGAAACTTTCATGCATAAGTAGGAGTAGTTGATCACGGCTTCGAAGATATTTAAGCTTCCTCTTCTGAATATTGCATTGTACTGGCTATGCATTTCAACAACATCAAATGCTACTTGTTCTGTTCTTGCATTGTTTTGTGTCTTGAAAGATACTGGCAGTACAATTCTTCCAATTGAATTTATCCTTTTGCCGCCAAAGCCGACCAATGGATATTCTGCCCTTCCCAAGTTTTGTCTTTTGATTTGCATCACATCTAGTGTTGATGCGAAGAGTATGTCAGCGGAGCTTCCTCCATCTACTAGGATTTTTGTAACATCCCATCCATCAATGTTTGCTTCTATGACCATGGCATCCATGTGTGGATAATCTTTAAGTTTCATGTCTTGTTCTGTGAAGATGATTGGTTGGTGTGACCATCTTGTTTTCTTGTAAGGTCCCTCCATTGTTATTGCATTGACTCTTCAAAAATAGTTTTTTCTCTCATTGTTTGTTGCATGCTCTATGTTGTTTCCTCCACAAATTGTCATTATTCGCCTACGCTTGTCGTTGATCTTTCTTTGGTGAGCCATTGTTTTGAATGTTTGGAGTATTGTTTGCTATCGAAGCTTCAGGTTGTAAACTTTGTACTTGTCCCCATTGTGGCGGAGCCATTGCCAATGGTTGACAATTGTATATTGGGGGTGGTCCTGGTAACACTTGTTGGTTTGTAACTTGGGTCATAATATGCTTGATTACGCGAAGTGCTTGCTTGGGACAGGAAGTTTATGGATCTTTGATTCTCCGTCATTTTGCTCTCCTGTTGTAATTGTTCTATGCTTTTCTTTACCATTGGGCACATCTTCAATGCGTGGCCAGCCCCTTTGCCATGAATAATGCAATACATTTCTTTTAGGCTTTTAGTATTCTTCTTTCTCCAAATCTTGCTTGATTGTAACCTCCTCTTTGGTCGTTGTTGAAGTTTTCATTTGTTATATTGGCTTCATTTGGTTATTTTGTGCCTGAATGTTGTCTTCGCTTTGCTCATTGTTAATTTGATTTACGCGAAGCGGTGGCTGATATTGATGATGGTATGGTCTTCGTTTGAAATTTTGTGGTTTGAACTGATTGTTTGACTTCGCTTGGTTTCTTTGTGCGTTCTCTTCTTCGGTCTTCTTTCTAAAGTCATCATCAGATCTTGCGTATTTTTGAAATTCCTCATATAGCTGAGCAACAGTTGTTGGTCTTTCTCTCTTGAGGTGCGAAGATAATTGTCCGGCTCGAGGCCCCCGATTGAAAGCAATGATTACGACTTCGTCGATACGTCCCGGAATTTGAGTCTTCATTTGGATGAATCTCTTGTAATCTTGGATTATTGGCTCTTTTGGATATTGTTTGATATCGAACAAATCATCACTTGTCAATCCCGTATGCTGAAATCCTTGGAAGTCAACTAGCAAAGTTGTTCTGAGTTGTTCCCAATTCTTTAGTGATCTTGGCTTGAGTGAAGCATACCACTTTTGAGCTGGTCCTTTCATTGCCATTATGAGTGCCTTCGCTAGTGTTTTATCATCTCCTCCTCCTGATTCAACAAGCGCTTCAAAGCTCATTAGGAATTGTCTTGGATCTGTCAAACCTTCATAAGTTGGTATGACATTGAACTTGAAGCCTTTTGGCCATTTTGCCATTTGTAAGTCTACTGATAATGGAGAATCTGGGTCGATTGTGACTATTGCCTTCTCATTGTTCTGATTTGTTTTGACTTCGTTTGTGATGATGACTTCGCGGTCTTGATCATTAAGTTCTTCATTCAACCTTTTTAACTTTGCTTGACTTCCTCTATTCTTTGTTTGGTGTCTTTTCTCCGGTTTCGGCTTTACAGGCCTCAAGCTCTTCTCGTCTTTTGATCAATTCTTCTTCTAATTCTTGTAACTTTCTTGCTTCTTCACTTTGACTCTCCCGGGGAGTGATTTTTTGGAGATATTGTCTTCGCTTGTTCTTGGTACTTCATTTTCTGTTGTTGTTTCCTCGGCAACACTTGCCGACTTGTTCTTGGGAGGTCTTCCCATGATTTCTTGATGGCCGTGGGGTAGATCGTTGCTCACACAAACGGTGGGCGCCAAGATGTTGGGTGATTGCTCAACACAACACTTTATTGATGATGAAATGGTTTACAAAGTGGCCATTCAACATGGCGATTACAAAGGATGTCGAGGGGGTATTTATAGACCCCCCGACTTCGATATCACAATACAAAATTATTAAGAATTCGAAATGATCTTCTACAATGTATCTATCTCAAAAAGATGTATTCTTTGTCTCCGCGATGCTTCATACATGATCTTCATCTTCGCGACGCTCTCTATTCCTTTGGAGATGACTTTATGACTTTGTAGCGAAGCCGATATGACCATTTTCGCTCGGAACCTTGGCTTTAATCTTCTTAATTTCATGTTTGTTGTTCTCCTGCGAAGCCACTTCCTTCTTGAAGCTACCTTCGATCTTTAAACTCTGTTTCTCTCTTGCGACCGGTTCTTGCATCCTGAAATTATCAAAGTCTGGGCGGAAATTGAAAAATAGAAATCAAAGTTAGATCCCAACAGCTACCAAATTAAAGCTTGCCAATTTTCTTTTTTGTTTAGTTTATAAGAACATTCTAGAGTCTTACCAAAAGTTTAGTCAAAAATAATGGTGTGCCAATTCTTTGGCAATGAACCAATTGATCACTTTAATTTTGGCATGACATGGTTTTGGTTGGGCAAAATTTGGTACCCAACCAATCAGGCCCCAAATGCTAAACTGTTGGAGAGAGTTTTTTGGAGTGTTTTGGCAAAATTTGAGAATGGCAAACACAAATGACAAACTATTGGAGTTGCTCTTAGCAACATGGTGATAACAATCACCATCCAAGCAAAAAAATGTCAAGACTTGTGTTGAGTTTTCTAAAGATCACGAATGCCAACCCCACCCACTTCCTTTTCTAGCGTTTTATTTTCAGACCAACCATAATTTTGATGTGCTACCGTTTTATTGGGAAACTGGAAATAAAGATTGAGCTTTAGGGGTATGCGGTAGTTTTTTTTTTGTAAGTAAAGTATCAACCTAACGACACCAAGTTTTCGTGGTGTAGTTGGTTATCACGTCAGTCTAACACACTGAAGGTCTCCGGTTCGTGTCCGGGCGAAAACAATTTACATTTTGTCATTTTTTTTTGTCCGTACCGCTGTCTTCTGTATTTAAAATCTTTTTTGATTGGGCCAACAGGGCCTGTTTTCCTGCATGAGGGCTGGGCCAGGCCAATTGCAGACGAAGCAGCAATTGGGCCTGGTCTCTTGCCGCTTCATCCTTGGACCGCAATTGGGCCTGGTCTCTTGCCGCTTCATCCTTGGACCGCGGTCAATACTCTTCGATTTGAAAGTCTCGCTTTTCGTTCATTTCAGTTCTTCTGCTTGTGGCTTTGTTTTATTTTGTTTTTTGTTTTAAGTATTTATTTTATAGAATCGATAATAAATAAAATAAAAAACCTTTGTTGGAGGCGCAGCTCCCAGAGAGCGAGGAGTGATGCCGAACGTGCAGCACGCAACGCAATAGCAGCATTGCCCTTGTCGGCTTTTTTTCCTTCACTGGATGACAGGCGGCCGGAAGAGGCCGCACCAATACAGCACACCAAGTTCACTTTCCCTCTCTCACCACCACCAATCCTAGTTTCTATTAGGATTGGGATGGTAAATTAAAAAAAACTCACTAGAAATACACTTGATACAGCTAATTTGAACAGGACATAAAGATATATCCATTTTGAAATCTACAAGGCACGGCGCGCTGATATTGTTTGCAAAAGCAAATTTACATCAAGAGGACCGAAGCAGAGAGCATGTAACCAAAGAATCAAGAGTACAAATAATCGATCGGCTGCTAAAACAAAATTCATGCCCATGTGCTGCGGAGAAAGTAGATGGCAGCTCCGATCCACCTGCAGCACAGCCAACAACACATCGTATCATCATTTAGAAACATACTATTATTATTGTTCAGCATATACATATGGCGATTAAATCTACTTATTTTATCTTTTTATCTATTTGAGAATATACATGCATACCTCAATGTAGAGCGAAGAGCGCAAGTGAATATTTGAACTTGCCACTTATTTACAGACATGCGCCAAATATGTGGCATTAAACTACCTAGATAGCAAATATCCAACATGGGTATCAATACAAGAGAATATGTGATCAAGTAATAGAGAGCTTTTGCACAGATAATTCTTGAAATCAATTTACATAGATATGATCAAGAGTCTCCAACCTTTAATTTATTCCCACCAATAAACTTTAGCTTATTTCATCTGTGCTGCCAAATTGCGGACCATGTAGGGAAGGATGCCTCCATGGTTGAAGTATGTCACCTCAAGCTGCATGACAACCAAGAACAATATATAGAATGTGTGTCATTTACACAAGAACTGGATTGCAAGGATGTCTACAGGTAGTGTTTAACAATGTCCATACCTGTGTATCCAAGCGAAGAGTGCAAGTGAAGGATCTGCCGTCATGGGTTGTGACAGCCACGTCCTGGCCAGGACTGATCTCGTCAACACGGGTAGGGAGGTGGATGGTGTAGCGCTCACGTCCGGTGAGGCTGAGTGAATCAGCATCCTCTCCTGCTTTAAAGCAGAGAGGAATGATTCCCATTCCAACCAAGTTGCTCCGGTGGATCCGCTCAAAGCTCTTGGCAATCACCGACTTGACACCCAGTAGCATTGGTCCCTTGGCAGCAGAGTCCCGAGAGCTGCCACTGCCGTATTCAGCACCAGCGATAATGACCATATCATGGCCTTCCGACTTGTATTTCTGCATCAATCACATGCATATTCAAAAGGGATTATTCACGTATATATAGTAGCGCGAGCAGTATGATGATCGAGCATATGTACCATTGCCGCGTCGTAAACATAGAGCTTCTCCCCAGTTGGAACATGGATCGTCCAAGGACCAGCCTTGCCACCCAGAAGCTTGTTCACGATCCTCATGTTGGCAAAAGCTCCCCTCATCACCACCTCGTTGTTGCCTCGGCGGCCACCGTAGGAGCTGAAGTTCTTGGGGTCCACACCATGCTCGAGCAGATACTTGGCCGCAGGGGTGCCCTCGGGGATCTTCCCCGAGTAGGAGATGTGGTCTGTGGTGATGCTGTCCCCAAGGTTGAGCAGGCAGTAGGCCTCCTTCACTGTGGGTGGTCCGGGCGGCGTCATGGACATGCCCTCAAGGTAGGTGGGCTTGCGGATGTAGGTGGAGTTGTCTTCCCATGGGTACAGCGCCACCTTTGGAACCGGCAGCTCGTTCCACCTATGGTTGCGTTCCATGATGGAATCGTACACTTTCTTGAACAAGTGAGTCTGCACGCTGGACTTGACAACCTGATCAATTTCTTGGTTTGAAGGCCATATGTCCCTCAAGAAAACTTCCTTTCCACCCTTTCCAAGTCCAATGGGCTCTTTCTCAAAGTCAATGTCAACCTGATTGAAAAGGCGCAAGACACATGTGATGCTATATTACAAGCCATAGTGTGTGTCAGCCACAGAATAACAGTGCATGTCCAAGTTGAAGAAACAACAGCATGCCGTGGAGTACTTACAGTGCCGGCAAGGGCATAGGCAACAACCAGAGGCGGCGAGGCAAGGTAGTTAGCCCGAGTGAGAGGGTTCACACGGCCCTCAAAGTTTCGGTTGGCTGACAGCACCGCAGCAGCAACAATATCTGTATGTGCAAGAGTAAACCATAAACTACCAATTAATTAATAAAACTTGTTATGTGCACAGCTACAAAAGTAGATAATACCCTACCATTTTCTGTGATAGCAGCTGCTACAGATTCATCCAGGTCACCAGAATTGCCAACGCAAGTGGCGCAGCCATGGGCAGCAACATGGAACCCTTGCTGGTTCAGATAATCTTGAAGACCACTGCATGGAGAAACCACACAAAGTTCCTTCATTCAGACATGCTATCGAATGACATGATGCGTCTCAACTTTGGATTAACAGTACTAGATTTGGATGGCAAAACTATAGATATACCTATGTTTCAAGTACTCGGTAGAAACCACAGATCCAGGGGTAAGGCTTGTCTTCACCCATGGCTTCACCTGAGGATATATAAGAGTTATTCCACAATAAGAAAACAGAGCAGAGAAGAGGGCAGGGGAGAATAATCAATACAACAACAAGAGATCATCATATACTAAAGAACAATAAACCGACCAACCTCAAGGCCCAATTCGCAAGCTTTTTCTTTGCCACAAGGCCAGCACCAATCATGACACTGGGATTCGATGTGTTTGTGGAGCTACATATTGCTGCAAGAACAACACTTCCATGCTTGATTTCAGCTGGCCGTCCATGGAAGTCGAATTTCACAACTTTATCCTGCTGTTCCTTTGGCACTGCATAGCCCTGGAGTATAGTTTCCATGCAATAAATTTAAGATACTCCGACATTGTTTTTTTAAAGGAAATTGTAAAGGAAACATCATGTACTACAGAACCAAGGGCCTATTACCTTGAAACCAACTTCATTGTCCAGGCAGGCATGCCAGTCTGACTTCATTTCCTTCAAAGGGACACGATCATGAGGCCTGCAGGATGGCAAACCAAACAGGACAGCACAATCCAAGTCCCCATTAGCACTAGTAGAAATATTTAGTTGCTGTCCAACACTGAGAAAATCATAACCATGGAGCACTATATTTACCTTTTGGGGCCTGAAACACAAGGCTCCACCTCACTAAGGTCCAGCTCCAGATATGAAGAGAAAACTCGTTCTGTCTCAGGCTACATGGCACCATGAGTAATGCAAATATGTCAATTTCTTATAAATCAGGAATAGTGGAACTCAACTGCTGTAAAAAAAATTATATACCTCATGGTGCTCCACAAACATCTTGTTAGCTCGCAGGTAGGCTTCAATCATCGACACCTGAATGACATACAATGCAAGACATAAAAATGTTTTATTAATAAAAAAAATATATATCAGAATGAGGGAATGGATATGGTAAAACCGTAAAAGAGTAGTCTGCACATAGTGAAACATACAGTTTCATCACTTCGGCCTGTCAGTTTGAGATAGTCCAATGCTACTTGGTCTACAGGGAAGAATCCCATGGTAGCTCCATATTCTGGAGACATGTTGGCGATTGTGGCCCTGGCAGGCAAAGATAGCTCACCCACACCAACACCTGAATGCAACAGAGAAATAAAGAGAAAATTCATTGAGATATATGAATAAATTAAATTATGTCAAAGATGTATACCACGCTTGTCTAATATGCATACCATAAAATTCAACAAATTTGCCAATAGCACCATGCTTCCTTAGCATTTGGGTCATAGTAAGAACAAGGTCAGTAGTAGTGACACCATCCCGTAACTTCCCACTCAACTTGAATCCAACCACACCAGGCAATACCATGCCCATTGGCTGCATAAGACACCAACTTATGGGTCATTTTGAAATGCACAGAAAGGAAGCCAGCATTATGAAGCTATATATGTTGCTGAACTTATCAGAGCAGAAAGATGTGTTAAGGCTAGCTTTGCATGTAAAGTCTGACTAGAATTTCCATGTTGGCTACCATATACGACTTGTGATTTTCAGGGTGGGGCAACACCCATTGTGTTTAAAAGTCATGGGATGATCCCATCATTTTTTATGGATGACTCAACCCCATCATTTTCTGCTAATCTTTTCCTTGTGCGTCTCGACTCAACAGTGTTTACCTGGCCAAGCATTGCAACAACCGCTTCAATACCACCTACTCCCCAACCAGCAACTCCAAGACTATTAGCCATAGTGGTGTGTGAGTCTGTGCCAACCACACTGTCGAAGTACAGAATGCCGTCTTCGTTGAAGACAACTCGGGCAAGATACTCAATATTTACCTGAAATTTGCATTGCAATTCAAATCAAAGATGAAAATAAAGTTTTTGGTATACGGACACATTAAATTCTCTTGGATCCAGAGCATTAGTTTACCTGGTGTACGGTGCCAGAACCAGGGGGGAACACCTGCATGTTGTGGAAAGCACTAGATGCCCATTTAAGAAAAGCAAACCTTTCTTTGTTGCGCTGGAACTCCAGCTCTTCATTTCTATCCAATGCATCACATGTCCCTGCTACATCCACGCGCACCGCATGGTCAATAACAGCATCCACTGGAATCTGCAAGTACAATCCAAATGGAAATATGTATTGTGAAACGGAAACAGATGAGGGAGCATAGAACTTTTGAGATGGCAAATGAATAACTGAGAAAATAAATATTACCAATGGATTGATCTTGTAGGGATCACAACCCAACTTTGGCATCATATCACGCATAGCTGCAAGGTCTACAACTGCTGGGACGCCAGTGTTGTCCTAGATCATAAATCGGATCGTATAGAATAAGCAACAGACAATTATATATGAAGCATAAGATTTCATGAGATGTCAGATGAAAACCAACCATTAGAATGCATCTCGCTGGCTTGAAAGGTATCTCAGCCAGCTTTGGGGATGTTTTCTCCCAATCAATGATTTTCTCGACATCACTCTCTGTAACTTGGAAGTTATCACAATGGCGGATAGCTGATTCCAGGAGAACACGTATAGAGAAGGGAAGCCTATCTGATAGAAGACAAGAAAAAGGATTTGTTTGGTTATATTCTTATACAGGAATGTAAACTGCAAGGTGAAGGAAGGTGAAACTGGAAATGTGACAGAAGCGAGCATAGAAAGTTACCGATCCTTGGATCGTTTAGTGCAGGAAGGCTGAAGAATTTCCCATATTCACCACCGCCAGGCTTAGGGAGGCTGGCCAATATACTCTTGAAAGCATGCTTGGTAGCTGAGAGGAGACAAGGTTAATGTCCATTTAATTTGCAGTAAGGACAGACATTTAATAATTGAAATGTGCATCCCTGTGACCGCATTCTTCCCTAACAGTTAGTAGCAGTAACAGATTCAGGAGGTAAGTAGTGACCAAATTTATCTGAAGGGGTTGAATTTTTTTGTGCCCCAACCCCAGGGATGGCAACGAACGAACTTTGAAAGTAGCTAGCTAGTAAGTATTTTGAAATGAGAAAAGAAAATCAATTTTTGTTTGAATGAATTAATTAAAGGAAGAAGAAGTCACGAACACTGTGCATAAAGGAAGTGGTGAAAAGCAGGTTTTGATTGAAGCGAGATCGGAGTGGTTGGTGGCAGCCGGGAACGAACAAAGGAGCTTAACTTTAAGGTTGGAGTGGAAAGTGAAATCAATCATGAGCAAGTGAGGGCCGCAAGTGAGTTATGTGCAGACTTAATAATAGGAGCAACAAGTAGTGATTTGGAGCACCTCCGATCCGATCGGGAGCATCGTCGTGTGGTTGTGGCTTGGCTACGGCTGCGGCGGCGGTGACGTCGACGAGGTGGGCGCGGTGGAGGTCCGGATGAAGCGCGCGGCGCCTCGATGAAACGGAAACAGAGAGGGTCCGGTAGCAGGCTGGTGATGAGCGGTGGCGGAGGGAGGCGGGGACGAGGCGTGGCGGAGGTCGGACGGCGGGCGGGTGATCCATGGATCGGAGCGGCGGCGGCGGCGGCGGGACCAGAAAAAGGCGGGGAAGGTAGGATGTGGTCCCGCCCCCCCATCACAGCACAGCGTGGGACTGACCAATACAGAGGCGGAGGAGGAGGATCGGAAACACAGCACCAGCTCGTCTCGTCGGGTGGCGTACGCTGACTGGCTACTGCTAGAAATAGAATAAAGAAGTGCCCCTGCCCTGCCACTCTCTCTCTCTAGCTCGACCAATTGTGGTCAGCTCCGGCAGCCACTTGTACCGCCAGCGACCTACCACCACCTCCGTTCTTGATATCCGCTTTTGCTCCTCTCCTCCGAGCAACAAAGGGAAGGGACAAAAGAGAGAGAGAGATCTTGAATCTCCTATCCGATTCATTCACGCCACAAGGTGAATTGAAGGTGGCCAAGGCATGGCTTCCCTTTGTTTGGCCAGTACCAACGGAACGTGTACCCTCCCTCTCCTCCAATCGATCTCCTCTTAATGATCCATGAGTCACTATTCGCACACAAAAAAAAAATGATGTTGATGCTGGAGCGAGCAAGCATGCAGCTGTGATCTCACAACTCTAACAATGATCAGATCAGATCAGATCAGATCAGATCGGAGGACCTTGCTTGATGAACCTAACTAGTACTAGCTACATGGCCGGCCTCATCGGCCCCTGCTGCTGCGCTATACTGTATATGCTTGGGCCCATGGCTCCATCCAAGATGCATCATGCTTTTTCATGTGCATATACCATATCACACACAGCAGCGTCTTGTTGGAAAAACCGGACGGAATCAGAATCATCATCATCCTACTAGTCCAATCAGAAATTGGAAATTGCTTTGACAGCAGCTGTGTTCGTGCGTGTATGTACTATACACAGAGGAGGGAGAGGATCATCGGAGGAGCAAGGAATTAAACAAGAAATTTCAAAAAAACAAAAAGAAATTAAGCAAGATTCCAAAGTAGAAGAAACACCGTACCATACACAACAGAGAGAGAGAGATGGGCACTGCACGCTAGCTCGGCAAGCAAGGCAAGACGACACGCACGGATATTCCAATTCCAAAAGCCCCCCGGCCTCCCATAGCTAAGAGCTCGGCAACCCCTGCTTAGTTATATTACCTGATGAGTTGGCCATCGTGGCGGACTAGCTCGACGATGTGCGGCAGGAGGTCGCCGGCCGGTACGGTCCACCCCAGCCCGGCCGGCCGGCGGCAATGGACGCGCGAGAGCACGACGGAGGAGGACAGGAGACAAGAACACAGCTGCTAGTGCGTGGTAGATGATGACCAACAAACCAAGCGAGAGGAGAACGAAGGGAAGCGCTCACTTCTTCTCTTCTTATGCGTACACAGCTAGCGCTAGTAGCGACGACAGTGAGAGGCCGGGAGGGGCGGCCAGCTGGCAGAAGAGTTATTATTATTAAAAAAAACTAATTTTGTTTCGTCTGCGAATGTGGTTTAGGTTCTTTTTGGATCCAATGCAAGGAGCTAATAACAGTCAGCCGCTAGTAAATAACTCTTTGGATCCAAGCAAGTGTAGTTTATACTTCAACTAAGGCCCCCTTTGGCTCACGGGATCGCCAAAGGAAAAACGTAGGATTCATCTGTTCGCAGGAAAGGAAACCTTCCTGTGTCCTTCCAATTCCTCGAAACGATTACTCCATCCGTTTTCTCGGAAACAGGCCGCTCGTGGCTTATATCTCTCAACGGCGGAAGGCGGCCTCTCTCTCTTTCTCACCGCAACCGGCTATGCCCACGCCCGAGCCGCAACACATGGAGCATCAAGGAAAAGTCACGGGACCACGCCCCACCACACCCGGTGCCACGGGGGGCCACGAACCCGGCGGCAACGGATCCGGGCGGCGCAGGCGGCATCCGTGAGGCGCGCGCCGCGAGGGGAGGCGGCCTCCACCCCACCGCACCGGTGCCACCGGGCGCCCACGGATCCATCTAAGACGGGCGGCATCGGGCGAGGCGGCGCCGCCTGGAGGCGGCCTCCACCCGAGCCGCGAGGGACGTCACCTGCCATTTTGCCGCCGTCCCACGGCTACTGGAGCTCTGGGACGGGTGAAGATCTCTAGATTGGTTTTGGCTAATTAGTGACATCCTTAGGACTAATCTCTCTATGCTAAGTGTTTGATTTACTTGGAGATTGGTCTAGTCAAGGACGGTGCATTGTGGTCATGGTGGATGGGTCGTGGTGATCCAATTGATGAAAGTGCGCGGTTTGGCGTGTTTCGAGGATCAAAATGGGCTCAAGACAAAGGTATATCATAGGGCCATTTTGATTTTACACTCAAGACACCATAGAGGGTGTGAGTGATTATAGGATCGATAAGCCGTACTATAAAGAGGGGAAAACTATCGCATATATCGGTCCTCATGTGCCTCTAGGTTCAAAATCATTTGCATGCATTCTAACCTAGAGAGCTAACTCCGTTCTTGATGGAAAATGTTTTCAAAATGCTAACACATGGTGTCGGGGTTGTTCTTGACGTGTCGGCAACAAGAATCAAGTGACGGAAGTTGGTTTGGAGCAAAGGCGAAGGAACCGGCTTCGGCCGAACGCTGAATTTCAAGACTCAGGCGGTGACCGGACTCATCGACCGGAAATTTGAAAAATCCGGCCGGACCTTGCCGCGCTGGTCCCGGTCGAATTCGAGAGAGCATGTTTTTCGGTGGTTCGCCGAGGAGTGGCCGGATGCATCCGGTCGCGGCCGAAGCATGATCGGGCCTTCGCGGGCCCGGCGTCAGGGGGTCGAGCGGTCTGTTGGGGTTTGTCGGTTATGGCCGGACCCACCGACCGGACTCACCTGGTGAGTCCGATCAAGGCCCGGTCAGCCGATTTTGTGCGTGGATTGCACCCCAACGGCCACATTTCGTGGTGTGGGGTATTTATACCCCTTTGGCCGGCTCTTGGAGGCCTCTTGGTCATTTGAAATCATTCCTAACACCTCTAGAGCTGAGCACTCATCCTCCTCCTCACTCCTTTGCTTGAGAGCATCCATTCTAGTGAGTTGAGGTGATTCAAGTGCACATTGCTTTGATCTTTGCATCTAGTGGCACTTGAGGATCGTTGTGAGCCGGTGGTTTTCTTGTTGCTCTTGGAGAGCACCACTCCTAGCCGGCTTGGTGATTGGTGGAGGCGTTGGCAAGAGAAGGTGAATGTTCTTGGCCACCTCTGGTGATTTGTGAGAGGACCGTGCATCCTCATTGGGACGACGAATTGCAAGATAATACATTGCTTCGTCGTGTCGGTGAGTACCTCTCATTTGCTTTGGGTTCAAGAAGCCTAAAGGCATTTGGCTTGGAGTGAGCTCCACCTTGACCCACACGTGAGGAGGTCGACACAACGGAGACGTAGCTTGAGGGTGCTCAAGTGAACTTTGGGGTAAATCATCGTGTCTCTCCATTGTGATTGTTGTCTCTTGGTATTTGGATTCATTATTCATATTGTGACAACATCCCCGGTGATTGGATTGACTAGCCTCGACATTGTGGTATATCACCTCTACACTCTTGCATTACTTTCACATATATTGTGCTAGTGTAGTTTGAGTAGATTTGCTTAGTTGCTTAGACTTGTTTAGAGTAATCTAGCTTGTTCACCTAGTTGGTAAAGTAGTGACTTAGCCATTGTGTGTGATTTAGAGACTCTAGCAACTAGAATTGTCAATAGGAGGCTTTGCCGACAAGTAGAGCTAGAGCAAACACATTTACGCTTTGTTATTTACTAACAAGTTGCTCTAGTGATTTTGTAGAAGTTTTATTAGGCTATTCACCCCCCTCTAGCCATTTAGGACCTTTCAAGCGGGGCCCAAGGCCCTCCCTGTTCGATGGCCGACAACCGGAGGCAAGCGCAACTTCCCTCCCGTTCGATGGCTTCCACAACCGGGAGGCGAGCGCAGCTTCTATGGCGTTCCTAGGCCCTGTGTGGGGGGGAGTAGCTCGGCGGCGACGGGACGGGACCCGCGGACCCCAGGGGAGAGGAGCTACTAGACGCGGTCCTTTGCTCCGTCCCCTCCTCTAGCGCCCCCCTCTCTTCCCTACGTTTTCATGAGCTCGGGCGTGGATTTTTGCTTTCCTGTGCTGCGGTGAGGGAAAGAGGAATCCTCCCGAACGGTTCTCGTGTTTCACCTTCACTATCCAAAGGGGCCGCCGACGCCAGCGATTCCTCTAGAATCCATTCCTCTGCTTTCCCTTTGGAAACCAAAGGGGGCCTAACAAATATTCCACAAGCTAGTTGGACCAAAACTAACATGTAGCTATTAGCTGTGATCTATTAGCTAGCTAACTGTTAGTAGCTAATGGATCCAAACATATTTCCTTCATTTAAGCAAATCAAAAGAAAACAAAAAGGATGGAAGAAGAACTTGAACTCAGTTCTCGTGCCAAATCTATCTGACTACTCTGTTAAGATTTTTTTTTTTTCCATTCTAAAGACCCCCCGATGAAATCAATCAACCAAGCCATGATAGTATATGCAAACGTTATTTATTATGTGCCCAAAACAACTAGCTAGGATACATGCGTGTGATAGCATCAAGTATGTTCAAGTTGAGCATATATAGTTTCATACAACTTCTCTTGCTTCCATCTCTCTGGGATGGGAATAATTATTTAGATGTTTTTTTATCACATATGTGTATGAAAGTGATTGTTTAGGATAAACTGTATAAGGGAAATCATCCGATCTTACATTCTTGCACCTCCTAGAATTCTTTTTTTTAAAAAAAAAAAAAAACACTTTATAGAATCACACCATGGTTTCCAAATTACAATAGCTTGGTTAGATCCCCTATGGCACTAGTACCCAAAACTCTATTAGTGGCGGGCAAAAAAGCAGTTTTAGTGACGGCACGGCTGCTCGTCACTAACGAAAAAGGTCACGGATAATCGCGTGGCCTTCAGCGTGGGCGGCCGTGCCGCCACGTATAATATTTGAATCCGTGGCGGGCGGAACGCGCCCGCCACGATAAAGTCTTAACCGTGGCGGGCGCGTTACGCCGCCCGCCCCAGATTCATTTCTTATGCGTGGCGCGCGTATATGTTGCCCGCCACGCTTCAATTTTTTTAAAAAAAAATAAAATACCAATATATATATATATGTATATATATATGTATATATATATATATATATATATATATACATATATGTACACATGTATCAATCCATACACACACATATATATAACACACAGACATGTACTCTAATATACATCATATATACATATATACACATCGATTCATATATACAAGTTTCACCGATCGATCGATCCATTAGTTCATATCCAACATATACTAGTTTCAATTACAACATATCCGTACAAACATTGCGAGCTATATATTGACCTGGATGAAGATAGTCCGTAAGACCTAGCTCTTCCCATCTCCTTAGCGGCCCAAACTCTAAAAGATTTGACTCACCGTCCCGATTGAAGTACGGCTGTTCTTCATGAACTACCATGTCTAGAACGAACTTGCAGATGTTCGCTATCAGGCGCCCTGAACCGCATCTCGTCGGTTGCCTTTTGTATCACCCCCCGTGAACGTGTTCTTTGCTTCCTTGAGCCGTCGGTAGCTGGATTTGTACCTTGCGCAGCCCGGAGGTACTCACGCAGACGAAAGAATCCATACAAGTTTGATCTGTGCTCGTTGTTTGAGGCACTCGCACACAATAAAACCAGTGTTATTAGTAATATCGAAGCTATAGCAAGGTAGTCGTACGAAGAAAAACTATGTTTCATTTACGTGCAGGAAATGTCGCTTGATTTTGAGTCTATCTCGATTGCGCTCCTTACACTTTCGGATCGGCGATCCCAAAGAGGTTCGGATCCTTC
Organism: Hyparrhenia diplandra; assembly: GCA_015847255.1. Taxonomy (NCBI): domain Eukaryota; kingdom Viridiplantae; phylum Streptophyta; class Magnoliopsida; order Poales; family Poaceae; genus Hyparrhenia; species Hyparrhenia diplandra. The sequence goes on from JADLZK010004743.1 coordinate 744,017, forward strand.
AAGTATTTCTTGTAAGCGTTATGCGAAATGCACTATAGTCAACGATATATGATATTCGACTCTAGTATATAATTGTATAAGGAGTTCATCGATCACTTACAATCTCAAGATTTTTTCAATTGTTGGTAGCCGAGCGGGTTCGTGCCTCGTAGTGAGTCAAAGATAACGGCCCTCCCGCCCCGAGGAAAGATCATGAAAGCAGATCCAATGTCCTACCATCCCCATTCCATATTGGTAAGGCGCCGTAATACATCGAGGCCCATTTTCCTTGACCTTTTTCATCACCGATATGACGTATTACGCTACCTCCAACTTCTTAGCTCTTTCATTCTTATCCCGGATCTTCTATCTTTCCTCATCTGTCAAATTGACCGGTCGGGATGGTCCGCTCTTAGCTTATAACCGACGATCATCTCTCACAGATGTGCCATGGAGAGAGGTAAAGAACACCGGTGTTTAACCTATTGGCTACATCGGGCGCACAACCTACAAGGACATATGGTCGCGGGCATAGGTACCTTTGAAAGAAAGAATCTATATACGGATGCAAGGGACATGTGCAAGTAAAATTGCGCTTACATCGTAAACAAGGTGACTTGGGCGACGTCAATGTCTGTCGGCGAAGTAGTCTCGACATGTCATCGAATGTAATCGTGAACTGGAGCTCGGTGTGGTAGTGGAAGCACTCCTTAGGAAGAAGGACACCGAAGCTATACAATCCACGCTGCGCACTCCATGTACCATGCATGGAACTTCGGAGTCTCCGGTCCTCGGCATCGATGATTTGGGCCTTTGGGATCATGAACTTCCCAAACTTCGAGCGAGCGGGGCATTCGTCCGTGACAAACCCCTTATAAGGTGGGGATTTTGGCCTGCAAAAGCGGCGGTACAAATGTTAATTACCTAGGGTTGCGAAAAGGAGTAGCTAATAACTTATTACAACTCGTTGTTTTTGGTGCATACCTTTCGGATCGAATATCTATTTCTTTGGGCCTCACGAGTAGCGGGTACTTGGGTGCTGCGACCTCCTCTTCATCGAATGTGTGCTTCTTCGGTGATGGAGGGTGTTTGCTAGGTCGAGCTCCTTTACGCTTCCCCGGCGCTTGAGGTGTTGTCCATTGGAGGCCTTGAGTGTACTCGGGTGTCTTGCTCCCTACTCTCGCCTCGGGACTTGGCACGCGTGTTTCGCCCGGTTGCCGTTGTATATCGGTGGCTCCTCATGTGCCGGCTCCCGAGCTGAGGTGTCGGCTCTGAGTTGCCGGCGCTGAGGTGTCGGCTCTTGAGGTGTCGGCTCCTTAGGCTCCTCAGTCTGCGGCTCCTTCGTTATCGGCTCTGAGGCTCGTCTTGTGCCGTGTCCTTAGCGGGGGTCTTTGGAACCTTGAGGAGGGTCGTTGCCTCCGCCGTCCCCACCATCTTCATCATCGTCGGAGGAGTCACCATATGGGTCCGGTGGCGTACTCGGATCCTTCTTTGTCTTCTTTGTTGGCGGGAAGGTGGAGTCAGCGTCGACATATTCAGCTCAATGTCCACCTTCGACCCACAAACACGGTGTAACGAAGCAGCTCCTAGAGTGTTCACCTCGTTATGGCCGGGATAGTCCGGCTCAGTCTTCATGTGACTCCTCCATGAACCCAATGTTGACTTCAAAGCACATTCAGGAGGGATCTCGCGGCGCCGTACTCTTTGCAAGATCCGGGAGGAAATACCACCCCCCCTTGGCCACTACCTTTTTCTTGCCCAACCTGCCCATAGGTATCAACATATTGTATGGTGTCTCTTCGGTGATATCATCCACCGGGGTCCTGTCGGTCAAAGCGGAGAGGTCTTCTTTGGGGTTCTTTGGGGTGGGCAGCGGCATACCGGCGTTCGCGGAACATACGCTTCGGGACTTCGACCATCGGGGGTCGTTGCTCGTGAGGGCCTCTTTGATGGAATTTGTGTGATCATTTCTTTGCAAGGCCTCATCACGCCCTTCTGTCTCGGACCCTCCTTATACCTCACCTTTTCGTGTGATGCGAGGCGACATCGACCGCCACGAGCCCACCGTCGCCCAACTCTTCCCGGGCTCATGCCGCGGGCCAGCGACGCGCGATGCTCGGGGTTTCCCAAGGCCATCCAATCAGCGGATCGTGTCCCCGAGCGAATCTCGAGGGTCATTTGTTCTTAGCCGTAGTGGCCTCTATGACCTTCTTCTCGACCTCCTTCATCACAGGCTTGGCCTCGGCTTCTTGGGCTTGTGGGCGTAGATGAAGTCCCGAGGTCCTTTCATCACGGCCCTCATACGGATCCGGCTCTCCGGCTTCACATCTTTTTCCTTTCTTCCGCCCGCCCGCGCCGGCTTGTGTCCGGCGTACCCAACTGCCCAAGTAGTGGGGCGGTTTGTTCGTTTGGCTAGCTCGGAGAACTTCTCGCTCCGCCTTTGCTTCGGGCGTGTTTAGCCTTTTGCGGAACTCTTCCCATACCGCTTACGAGATCATGTTGTACTTGTGAAGGGTAGGCGTCCTTTCTTGTTAAAAGTCTGCGTTGAGCCTATACTTCGATTCGGAAGCTTCTTCTGCGAGGAAGTTTACATGCTGCTCCACCTTTTTCATATCGGCGCTGGCGGATCACAGGAACCGTTTGGAAACCTCACCAAACACCCATAACTTGTCGGTGTTGGGGGCGTCTTTCAGTCTTCGATAAGAATGGAGACCTTATCCTTCACGAAACAAGATATCGAAAGCTGTACTTTCGCGATGACCCGGGGAGGCAAGGTGGCTCGCGCCTAGCGGCGGCGTGTCAACTTTTCATTTTTTGAACTTTTCACGCTTCGAAATTTGAAATTTGAATTTTTACACATTCGGACGACATTTGAAGCCCTAGACACCCAAGTTTCAAATAGTCATGAATACGGAAACTTCATAACTCATCAAGATCTATATTTCATATATAGGTAATTTTTTGCGCCACGAGAAATTGTTACAAGCGTGTAGTTCAAAAAAACACTAGTCTCCCTTGTAGTTTCGACACTGTGTGTGAGATATTTGTTTTTTTTACTATTGTTTACATCGAATAACTGCAATTACATATCATTTTGGTCTTTGGTGCATTGGTGGTCTTCTTCTTCGCCATCGGGCGGGTCCATGGCATCATTTTAGTCTTGTCGGGATTGATTCTGTCCTCCGGTGCCTTCATCTTTTTTTGGAAAATCTGTAAAGAGCTTGAACTCATCATAGTTGTTGTATGTTTCGGGACTACGGACCCCATCGGCTCTCTCACGATCCATTTGCTTTCACGCCCACGACAATATGTCTATTCATGTTCTCAGCGTTCATGTAGTAGGCTACTTGTGCGACATCGATGCAAGCACCCCGCGATCATCTTTGTACGGACACTTTGAAGGTTCACGGTGGTTAGCCCAAAATCGTCCACTAGAAGTGCCGGCTTGACCCATCGCAGCGGAAAACAGTTACACGTAGGTTACCGCCGTAGTCAAGTTCCCATATTTCTTCGACTTGTGCGAAGCATGTCATCTTCTCCTGTCCTCTTTGTTTGTTCTCGCCCTCATATCGAACACCGTTGTTACGTGATGCACTCTTCTTGTCCTTTTTCTTTTGTGTGGAACCCTGTACCGTTGACATCATACCCTTGCCACGTGGTGACTGCATGGGCGGCCTTGACACAAGCTTCTTCCACAGTCTCTGCATCATCTCACGGGGAATGTTACGCTTTTGGAGCCCCTTTGGAGGAAAGTGCTCTTGTGTTCCTTCTCTGCCCGATCCTTCTGGGACGGTTCTTGCGCTTGCTACTTGCATGGCGGAGCTCTTTGAGGTGCTTTTTCACGTATCGTCCATGACCACCAATTGATGAAGGATCTTTGTAGTGAGCGTCTAGCACTTTGTCCCTATGTATGTCGGTGCGTGCTTTTCGGTAGGCGCACCCCATCCCCGAGGTTCTTCCTTCATGTTGATGCTTTGGAAGCCCAATAGCCCTCCCATCTTTTATGTACTTCACACACCGTTCACGGCCTCGGCTTGTGTATGCCTCGATCATAGAGCCCTCTGGGTAAGCGCGGTTATGATTGAATCGATTGAGGGTAGACATTAGTCGCCGGTGGTCCACATCGCTGTAGGTACATGGGTCCTACTGTTCTATCACGATCAACCATGTGCATCATCGGGTGTGGCATAATGTCGAAGAAAGACGTGGGAAACACATCTCTATCGGCACATTGTTTCGCGATGAACTCTTTCGGTAGCGGGCGGATCCGCTTTGGCAATTACCTTACGGTTGATTTGGTTAAAGAAGTATGAAATCCTTGTGACCACCATCTTCACGTATTTTTGGCCGAGCGGCTTTGATCACAATTGGAAGGAACACCGTCGGCATGATGTGAGCATCGTGGCGGCGTTGAAGTTCGTCATTGTGAGGTCTTTCATGGATACCGGACTCTTGATGTTGGAAGAGAAACCCGTCGGTACCTTGATACCCCGCATCAACCGACACATAGCCAACTTCTCGTCTCTCGTTAGGTTGTAGGCCGCACTGGGAGTTCGACTTTACCGTTCGGGAAGCCGTGTAGCGTGAATTTCGGTCGGATGCCCATGTCAACAAGATCGGCGTGACTTCGCACCATCGCCGTCTTGGTCTTGATATCCATCGGGAGACCGTCGTGCTTTCGAAGACATTTTTTTCTCAAGGTGCATCGATCGATCGCGTGGGGTGTATGCGGTATCTTCCAAGATTACTTTAGATACTTGAAGAAGATTGACTTCTTCTTGAAAGGAACTTTGGGGCGCTCCTTCCTCCGATTTATCCCTCTTTCGCTTCTTTGTCTTGGAGGTGCCGTCTTCCTTATCATCGTCTTTCTTCTTCTTCTTCTTTCCAAACTCGCACTCCAAGTCCTTCACCATGTCAAACAACACCTTGGGACCATAACTAGTCGAGGCCTACCGAGGTTTCGACTTCGCCCTTGTTGTCAAAGTACACATTCATTTTGGATCTACGTACCTATGCTTTGCTGCCAGGAGGAAGCGTCGTGTTCCATGTACACGGTTTTCTTTGGATCCCTTCGGGTAAGTGGAGCGGGTTTCTTCAATGCAAGCTACAGGCGGTCTTCCCTTTAATCCGCCCCGATAATGAAAGCAGGCGGGGGTAATCGGTGATGGTGACAAAGATGATGGCACGAAGAGTGAACTTCTCCCTTGCGTGCGCATCAAACATCTTGACCCCATCATCAAACAGTACCTCCATCTCCTCCATGAGCGGTGTTGGTATTTATTAAGTGCAAAAGAATATAAAGGGTTTCGCAAGCGCCACGAGAATATATATACCATTGTAGCTTTTACCCGGGAGTATTCCAGTATCGTTATTTATATTTTCCACGGGGAAGCAAGGGTAAAGACTATGATAAATCAAAATCATGTATCTACTAACTTAATATACCAACTAAACTAAAGTGAGGGGGTAAATAATGTATATGATATGAATGATAATTAATAGCACTTAACGAGGGAGAATATTATAATATAGAATAGATAGCTAGGTCGAGAGGACAACGGGAGAGATCTAGGTTCTGAATACTTCTCTAGTACTTTGGTTCTTGAGTAACTAAGGCATGAAAAGGTAAAGCGATCATAAAAGAACACCGGGACATCAGAACACTAGCCGCGGAAAGGGATGAGAAGGGGGGCTAGGAAGCTCCGACCACGGTCCTACACTACCAATCCGAGCGTGGTGGAATACGCCGGCCGTTAGGGCCGTCACCACCTAGGGCTACCACAACTATCCGTGGGGATTTGGGTGCAATCTAAGGTAACCTCTAGTCTAGACACCATGTCCACACTATTAATTACTACTCTAGTCATCATGAATAACCCGAGCACTCAATACGGCGAAGATCCCATGCAATTATATAACAACTATATTCTAATCAATAACATGAAAGGCATAAAAGTACTAGAAAAGATAGATCTAATTATGGCATAAAGTCTAATAGAGTTGAGATACAAAGATATACCGTAACGCCGAAGACTCTCTCGAGCAGAGCGCAATTCCGCTCTCCCTAACTCTCTACTAGATCTATTCTATTACATTGTAGCTTTGTCTAATCTAATTCTCCAGCGTCGTGCCTCCATCCGATGAGATATGAAATTGATGTATGAGATGATGACAATTGAGGGAGCCCGGGGCTGCTTATATAGTCGGGGAGGAGGTGCCGGTGTTGGACTTAGATACATCTCGTACCCCACCGCCGCCCTCGGATCAAACCGACATTAAACTGGCCGGATTAGATTGCGTCTTAGAGGCGGTTGGCGAAGCTTACGGAATCGGGGCTGGCGTGGCGGGAGGGGGAGGCCGACGGCCTAATATTTGGGCCGGCCCGCCCGAGTGGGGCCCACTGGCGGGTCCGCGGTGCGCCGTGGGCTTCGGAGTCTTCTAGATGATGTTTTCTTGGGTGCTAAGTCTTGATCACGCGTCGGGATTAATCGGAGCCTTCTAGACTCTTTCTCGGAGTTGGATTGCATTACGTCGCGTAGTAAATGCGGCTCGCGAATGCAGTGTTTTCTGTTTAGTCCCCGCAATTCACAACTTTACCAAAACGGTGGAAATATGTTAGTGACACCCTATTCTAGGTTGTTATTATGATTTATACCCCTTTCTCATGTTTATTTGATTAATAAATTTATATGATAACAAGTGTCAACAAGCGGCTCGGGAACACATCTATATCGTTCTTAGGGCCGCCGGTCCGAAATGAGCATGGTGAGCAAAACATACCGCGCTTTTTGACAAAGATGTGGAGGTAGATTGTACATGGTGAGGGACGACCCGCCACGTGCTATGCGTCTTTGCTTTCAGTCACCGAATGGGTTCATTCCGTCGGTACTCAATGCGGCTGAACGCGTTCACGGGCTCCTCCGCAAAGTCGGGGTAGGGCGCGAAGTCTTGCCAGCGCTAGCATCCGAAGGGTGCCGTAGATTCCGTCATCCTTCACACGATCGCTAGATGCATGCCACGTCATGTGCTTAGCATCCTCGGGGTTCCCATAGAGAGCCCTGCAGCGTCGATGACCGGAAGGTACCACATTGGCACATTTTGGACGTTTCTCTGCGTGTAACCTTCCTCTTCCCTCGTCTGCGTTGACATGATCTTCTTTGCGACCGCCTTTGGTTTTCTTCGCCCCCCCTTCTTCTTCTTTCGCCCGCCCCTGTTTCCTCATCGGCGTCATCGTCCGCCGCGACATCCGGCATTCCGCTTGTATCGACTAAGCGCCCACCAGTCGCGGACAAGCGGTCAAATTCTCGCATCGTCGCCTCGATATAGGATCACGATGGTTGGGGCGGGCATCGAACTTCTTCACTTTCATCGCCACCGGGCGGATCAACTTCTTAGCGCGATAAGTGCTAGCGGGAACCTTGTTAGGCGATGGATACGTGGAGGCCGGGTAACTTACGAGCTCATTGAAGCTAGTGTCGGACCCGGCCATGGCGAGACTTCAACATCGCAAGTTCGGGGTAAAACTCGGCGCCGTGCAACCCTCAGGGTTTGTCTTTGTAGAGAGGATCAACTCTTTGCCGCTTCATCTGTTTGAAGTTTTCCAACCATCTCGGGCACCCAAACAGAATGTCGCCCTCACCGAGTCGGTTGACCAAATCTTCAAAAACCCGGACATCCTCGCTGCGTCATAGGATTCTCTCCGCTCGCCGCCCCCTCCACCACCACCACCGCCATCGCCGCCATCGCCGACGTCGGCCGTGGTTTCGAACAAATCGATGGAATTGGACGAATTTGGTGGACTTTTTTTGGTACCATCGGTAGGGGGACCGCCTGGTACTTTGGATCAACCGGTGGATCGAAGGGTGGAACTTCTTCGCCGCGGAAAAGTCGGACCAAATAGTCACCGAAGCCATTCATGATTAGGTGAGATCGCACGGCGATGTCGAGAACGCCGCATTCTTGCATTTTTGCGCCGCGGACGGATGATCGGGCTCTCTTTGAATTATTCAGTGTCGCCTTCGCTAGAGCAACAAACTTCTTCACCTCATCAAAGTATTCGTCATCAACCCTCTTCATCTCATACATCCGGTGGGCTCGGTGCCTCTCCATCCCGATCGATCCCCTCGCTCTTCCAAAAAGTTTAATTAGTGCCATTATACGATTACTCAAACCAAAAAAAAAAAAAGGAGAACAACTCCCACCATAGAATCTAGATCTAGAGAAAGGCGTTTTCTCTCTCCTCCAAAACTAAAAAAAAAAAAAAAATGAAGTTGCACCAGAGATCTAGATCTAGAGAAAGGCGACTTTCTATCTCCTCCAAACCAAAAAAAAAAATCCCACCATAGATCTAGATCTAGAGAAAAGGCAGTTTTCTCTCTCCTCATGTGTCTCTAGATTTAGAGAGGGGATGAAAAAGAGGGAAAGAAAGATCAAAAGAGGCATTAACCGACCAATTAGTGTCTTCTCCTCCACCAAATCAAAGCCAAAACACCCAAATCAAAGTTTTTGTCGGGTTTTTGGATCAAAACCTCCCCACCCCCCACAAGAGTTGGAAGAGGAAGTTCATGGAGAAGATGAAGAGGCGGCCGCCCAAAGATTTATAGGCTGCGGCCTTTTTGCGTGGTGGGCGCCCTAACATGCCCGCCACGCAAAAAACGAGCTTTGCGTGGCGGGCGCCGCAACGCGCCGCCACGGTTAAGATCTTTTACGTGGCGGGCGCGTTGCGGTGAGCCCGCCACACAAAGATCATCTTTACGTGGCGCGCGCGCAACGCCCGGCCCACGTAAAGGAGCCCCCCCCGCGCCGCCCACGTAAAAGATATGGCCCCCCGCGGAAAATCAATTTATTACTAGTGTGGGTAATCTTGTTTTCATGGAACTATCATATTACAACTTGCGATGTTTTTTTTATTTCCAATAATAGAGGTTGTGTTTCAAATTCAATCGATAGCAAAGCACGTGTGATTTTTTGAACCGTATATGTGTATGCACATCTTAGGCCATCATGCATAAATCTCATGTTGATGTTGGGGTACTTGATAGGCCAGGTCACGTATCACTAATCTCACACAACCTACCCGATTTATGCATGAAAGCTCAACGATTATTTTCAACTTGTATGATTAATCTCATTTCTCCTTCATTCAAAACTAATTGCGTAAATGTACACGTCTGGATCAAGGTAGCCACATGTCTGGTCCAGATATAATTCTTTTTAATAAAGGTGTACTAACTCAGAAAGCTACTTGGACAAGGACGGCTTGTGCATTTGTAGGGGGTGTTTGGTTAGAGGATTTTTTTTGTGTTGGGATTTAAAAACATCCTAAAATTAATCACTGGGAAACCAAACTGAGGTGATTTTTTTTTGGAACTTTTACTAAAAGTCTTTAGAAGTACAGATTTTTCTTCTTCTAAAAGTCACTACAAAATCCTAGAACTAATTAACCAAACAGTCCCGTAGGACTGATTAACCAAACCGCCCCAGTAGTCCCCTAGCATTTTCTCATGTGGATCGATCATGGATTGCATTGGATGGTCTCCCAATCTATCTCCGGCAAGTGGAGAGAGTGAACAGGTGGGGGACGTGGGGTGGCCAGCGATCTAGATTCCTTCTCTCGTCGGGCCCACTGCACAGTGACGATCCATGGCCTTTCCGACGCCCCCACTCATCAGCTAGCTCCTTGAGTTGAAGTTCACGAGCAGCAGCGGCCCATAGGACTTGTTTTATGCACCTGTGTACTTGGCTCTCTCCTATTGGATGCTCCACGACGTAGCACCCAGCCAAGTGCAACAAGCTGTAGCAAAATGGCATACGTACATTCCAAATTGTAACTAATTTGATTTCGAATTTGAAAGGTGTTGAAATATTTCTTTTCATTTTTGCTTCAAAGAGTTTATAGTTCCCAGCTAGACGTACTGGCTTTTTTTTTTGTGTGTGCATATTTGCTAGATAATAAATTGTCGATTCCTAATGACCGGACATAGATTAGATATATCAGATCAACGACAGGGAGATACTAATTGTGTCGCCAATTATTTCGTGTATGGTTGGCCTGCTCGTCGTCCTCTCACATCGTTTTCGTCCCAACGTGGCCCATCTAAATGAGTGACCACGCATACGGATAGATAGGGCAACATGCCGACATCACCTTTTCACTTTGATACCCAATCAAGTACGGTAGTTTACCGGTGTACATCTCATTTGAAGATATGCTTCGATCCATCCATTTCAAATTATAAGATACAATTTTGGCTTTCTAGATACACTTTTTTACTATGTATTTAGACACAGCGTATATCTATGTGCATAGTAAAATCTAAGTATTTAGGACAACAAAAATGTCTTTTTAGCATAGAAAACAAAAATGTCTAGAATAGAGGGATTACCAGTTATGTTGGCTATCACTCGTAAAAAAATAATGTAACTCTAGCTAGTTTTTATGCTAAAGCCAACACTTATCTTAAATTTGATCAAATTTATGTATAAACAATATCAATATTATTATCCAAAGTAAATATCAGTAGATTTTCTTATAAATTACATCAATATCAATATTTGCCTTTTTGCAACCAAAGCGCTTTGGCACAACACTAAAAGGGCTGCTTTCTCGGGCCGAGAACTTCGACTAGATTGGGCGGAAATCGACACCCGATTGTTGACCGTTGAAGCGGTGAAGGTGGCGTAGGGGGCTGCGATCTCCCGATGGACGACGGCGGCGGCAAAGACAGTAGCTTGGCGAGGGAGTGGAGGAGCCGTGGCGGAGGGAGAGGGGCGTGGCGGCCGGCGCCGGCGGTGGTGGCGTGGCGGCGGTGGCGGGCGGCAACGCGGCGGCGCGGCGGGTGGCGGGGGGGGGCGGCGGCACGTGGGAGGAGGAAGAGGAGGGGGGCGGTCCGTTTGGAGATAGATAGATAGGGACTATTTTTTTATTGCTTGCTTATCCCCAAAGAGATTACATGCCTATGCTTATATAGCCCGGCTTAGTGGGACTTGTAATCTAAGCAATCTCTCTATAAGGTTTCCTTATACGATTGAAATACCTTTTACAAGCAATATTTATTTATTTCCTATTAAGAGCCTTCCTTATAGATTGGAATATTCCCTTTACACACCAAAAAGCCTAAGATAATCCTAACTTGAAGACGAAGCAGAGTTGGATTCGGAGGGGAGGAAGGTGGCGGCGGCGGCAGGGGCTCCGGCTCCCCCGCCTTGGCGCCCCGCCCCCCTCATGGGCCGGCGGCGGCGTCTTGCCAGCCCTTTTAGCCCTTCCCTGCCAGCTAGCCCAGTGGGTCATGACACTTTCTAAAAAAGACTTGCGGACGCAGAGGCTTGAAGAAAGTAAACTCCTTTATATATAATCCAAAAAGCTAAAGAGGAAGAACTTAATTATAGCAAAAAAAAAGGGAAAAAATTATCATATCGATCAGATATACCCATATTATGCAAATCAAGTTTTGCTGTCTCAAGGGACCTCTATTGTATTGGTTTCCGACATGCATATTACTCTATTCCGTACTAAAACATAAAAAAATTTAGTTGGTCCTAAGAGCTGGTACAATAACACAAAATTTCGGCTTGGCTTTATAGCCAAGCCAACTCAAAGAAAGTCCTAGGTGGAGAAAAGAGAATAGATGAGAGAGAATGGGCTCGGCGCTACATCAATCGCCGAGCTGTTGGCACGGTTCCCCAACGTTGTGGGGCCAGCTTCTCTACGCGCTGCATGAAGAATGGTGCGGTGAGAAGATCTGGAAGTTAGGAACGAATGGAAAGGTAAGGTGGGGGCCCACAGGCAATAAAATATGACATTTAATATATGAGAGAAGGTTAGATTGTTGTATTCTTTGGGCGCTGTCTCGATGAAGAGTTTCACCTCCCGGTTTCCAAGATGTGAAACTTTGGTATGAAATAGTTATCTTCCTCAATGCACAGCTTGCATTGCACAGTTTCATAGGTTTAAGGGTCCCACAACCTCTTTCTCATTGCATGATTTAATTGCACAGTTCCATGGTGAAACTCTATTTCTGTCTCAATGGGGTTTCACCCGTTTCCAACGCATGCGAAACAAGTGCCCAAAGGTTTCACCATGGTGAAAGTTTTCCTTCTCTCTCCTAGGCGTTTCATGCAAAAGTAAAAATTTCACGATGTGACGTATTTGCATTTAATGTGCATAAAACACTTCATGAAATCACCATTGAGACCGACCTAAGTTGGGTTATTGCTGACTAGGCTTGGCTTATAACCAAGCTTATTGAACCCGCTCTAAGTTAGAATTAGATCCTCGATCAGTGGCCCAATCGGCGATCTTTATAAGAAGCTACAAGATCCATTTGATCTGGCTTCGTAGATTCGCATCACCTATATCAAAATTGCTAGGCTACCTCAAGATGCCATCGACAATTTTAAGTAAATAATAATAGACGATAGTATACTATGTACTTTGTCCACCTATTGACCATACCTACTTCGAGCATCCATGCCTCACGAGCGCCATATATACGTACATACTACCTCACTTCCAAACTATATATAATTATTTTGAGTGAAAGTTTGATCACTCGTCTTATTTAAAAAATATATGCAAATATAAATAAGTTTAAGCCATACTTGCAAAACTTTTATTAATAATAAAGCAAGTCACAACAAAACAAATAATATTTTGCACAATATTTTGAATAAGATGAGTGATCAAACATTTGGTCAAAAAAAAAGTCAAACAATTATAATTTGAACACATTATTGACATATTGTGAAATATATAAGCTGCACACATAGACACGCCATTCCCACTAGAGAGTATGGAATATAACCTCTAGATGTAGGCTCAATTCATCCCAAGAAATCTCCCCGATGGGGTCAATCTAGCTGGGACATAGTGATTCTTAGCGAGCGCACAGGCGCACGAGAAGTGTGGGAAGAAGAAGAAGAGAGTGAGCTAGGTTGGTCCCAGTCTTGAAAGAAGAGGCACTCCCCTAGTGCGTTGAAGTGTAACACGTTGGGTCCCATCGACAAGGCTCGGAACAGGTGGACCTCACATGTCAGGTGATCCTACTCTTGATGTCCCTAAACAAACAGAAAATGAGACATTCTCATCCCATCCGTAAATTGAAACAGAACCGTCCCCCTCCTACAATATCTGTCAATGAAACACAACATGTTAGCATCAGACGAACACAACCACTTGGGCACATGAGAAAATTTACAATTGCACCAAGCCGACCCTTCTTTTGAGATCCAACCACTAATAACAAATCTTATTACTCACTTGATGCTGAAATATGCTGAAATAAGGCAATGTCCCCGTTGTTGCCTCTACCAGTGTGTGCACCATCGCCGCAGCCAACGCTGTTGCACCGTAGCAAGAGGATCGCCGCTCAGCCACTCTCATGTATTCCAGTTGTGAAATGGAGTGATATATTAGCGATGCAGCGGATGGGGTTCATCGATTGACCGAGGGAGCCCTCTACGGCGGAAAAAGGAGGCCTACTACAACTTCCGCGAGGACCCCAACCCCACTCATAAGGAGGCGATGTGGTAACTCTTCACTAGAGAGAGGCCGAGGCGCCGAGGGCGCCATACTAACCGACACACATGATCATTGGTGATGACTAGTTAGTTCGATTAGCGAGTAATAGCGTCTTGATCTCCTTCTAGAAAGGGCTGAACTGATTGTACAACTCTACTCCCCTAGTGCGTCATTTATGACGCGTCGTTGTAATCTTTACTATTTATCTGCTTATTACTATCTGTAATCTTCACTATTTATCTGCTTAACATGGAAGATACGCAAAGTTTTAGCAAGAAAAAAATATGTTGAAATATGAGCCCACCTGTCTCGTGAGGTCCAATCAGAAGGTTCCTTCTATTTATGCATATGTATAAAAAATAAAATAAAAATAAAAATAAAAAAAAAAATCAAAGAATCCTATCTGCGAGGAGAGCGACATAAGTATGTGAAAGTAGTCACTGCTTATCAAACAGTTGATGAAGGACCCAATAATACACTCAGCTGATGCTGATCTGTGTGGCTCTGGGATAGATGGACCACACCTCACCATTGCTGCGTGCTGCCTGGCCACTCCAAAATTACGTACCATGCATATGCATCTCGCACTGCTAGCCCATCATCTGCATCTGCATCACCACATGCTCATCACCAGTGCCAGGTACCATGGCATGCATGCTGTCCACTTGACATTGTCGCCAAAAATAAAAAAAGAGCATGATGTCCACTTGACGATGATAAGCAACTTGATATATACTGATTCCGGATCAGATCGGATCCCATATAGACCGATCGATCGACGTATATAACATTGTCTGAAAAGGCAGACTATATAAGATGGATTTAGCGAAGACCTCCGCTCAGCTGCTGTAGACGTGTAGCAAAAATATGATGGGATTCTTCTCATCCCTGACACGGACAGATGGGTTGATTCCTTCCTTCCTTGATTCAAGCTGCTTATTATTGGTGTCCTTAATTTGTTTTTAGGGGTAAACGACTAGCACTACATATTATATATTAATTAAATTAAATACGGGAAGTTGCATCAGTACGTACCAGTTGTTTATACTAGCTCCAATCAGAACGTGGATCGTAGCAGCAAGGAGGACTATTATATTATTATTGATATGTGGAGCTCTCTCTCACTCCTTATCAACCACACCAATAATTGACCAACAATATAATGCATGGACAGATCGATCTGGGATGGACCCCACCTCAGTCCCCTTTGTTTAGCATCCATCTGCATCACCGGTTCAGCATGTGCCAGCAGCCCACTTTAGACTACAATGTATTCCAAGCTAGGTGATAAGCAAGCTGATGATATATATTATACACTTGATAGATGCCAGATCAGTTGGCTCCGTGATCTCCATCAGTATCATCGACGGGTCTTAACGCTGGCCGATGGCCGGTTGTTGTAACATAAATGATGGATTTCAGTGTTTCTCATTTTATACATACTGAATTATGAATAATAGTGAATGACTAAAGTAGGACGCATCAAGGGTCCTTAAACTTTTTTATTGATTCTCAGCTAGGTCCTTGAACTAAAAAGAATAATTATCTAGGTCCTAGAGTATCTCTAATTCTCACTTGTGTCCACAACCAAAAAAATAAAACATCTAGGTCCTCAATCTACTATTGTACTCGACTAAAGGTCTAAAACCTTCCACGCCACCATTTACTTCCTGTGTGGTCGTGGCAAATAAGGTTACAAAAAAAAACCCTCCATCTCCAACTCTCCCCTTACAATCTTCCCCTCTCTTGTAGTCCACCTTTCTTTATTTGTTCCATGGCCGCTGAGGGTGTGCCTCCGAAGCGCAAGCGTAACCGCAAGGTTGGCGAGGGTGCGCGCATAGGCATAGCCACAAGGCAGGCGTTGGACCAACGAGAGGGGCTCTTTGTGCAAGTTTTGCCTAGTCTAATCCACACTAGCACAACCACCAAGTAGGCATATAGAGGTCGTAGTGGGATTTGGACCTCTACTCATGCGCAATATTAGCTGAAGGCCCAAATGATCACCATTTAGTTAGAGGACCTAGGCAATAATCTGTAGTAGATTGAGGACCCAGATGCATGGTTCACTTTTTAGTTCAATGTCTCAATTGAGAATCCATAACAGATTAAGAATCATGGAGCATTTGACTTCATTATAATATAGAAAGAAAATTAAACACAAGTAAAAGTGCTAGTAAATATTTCAAACCAATATACAGCATTCATGACATTGACAGTGACCTTGATCCCCTCCGCTATATCTCAGTGCAGACGCCAGAAAGCTTTGCTTGGGCATGGTCACGTACTGTAGACGTGGCATAGAGCTTTTTTTTTTTTTTTTTTTTTTTTTTGAGCAGACGTGGCATAGAGCTGGTTCTGATGGGTACGTGTTGGGCTCCAAATAAGCCCGCCCAAGGGCTGGATCCCCAGGCCCATGCATGCAGTCCACCCCGTCATTAGTAGCTCCGCGTCGTCGGCCGTCCCTCTTCGGCTGCGTCGTGTGCCATGCTCAGGTCTGTCTACGTGTCCAACCTGGTGGCGCACCTGCTGTCCGGACCGTAGGCATCTCCTGCTGAGTGAAGCATCATCCATCCGCCCGTAGCATAGGTTGTGCAAGCATTTGGCACGGGCCCATGTAGATAAAATCAAGGATGACAATGGGGGCGGTTTTGGGTTGGAGCTCCATGGATTTCAGGTGTGGTTCTAGTTTGATTTTCCCCATGTAGTAGTTCTAGTAGTTGTGGCTGTCATGAAATTAGGTCTCTACCTAGCCACATATATAGATGTACATCTGTTTATATTTTGCAAGATTGCCTACAAAAGGGCTCTCTTTTGTTCATGAAGCACCAAACTGATGGCGTTCATGAAACACCAAACTGATGCCTGCAAAAGGGCTCTCTTTTGTTCATGAAGCACCAATCGGATGAATGAATCAGAGCAGATAGTGAACATGGTTGATGATTTTTCTTTATTTCTATGATGATCGAGATCAGTCTATATTTGAGGGCTGGGCTGGTACTGAAGGTTTTTCGTTTGTATTCTGAAGGAGGCTTTGCCTCCAGATGCCATCACCATGTCTGAGTGATGCTCTGGAAGAACTATCAATAGCATGGTTTCGATTTGTGGCAAGTCATATTCTTTGGTCATTATTACATATACGAGGCTAAAGATCAACCGAAACACAGACTCCAATTAGACGATTACAGCCAGAACGACTAGCTCAATCTACACCCTTCATTGAGACGTCTTCAGTCAACACCAAGATGTTCCTCGCCGCCTGCAGCTTGATACAAGCATAGCAGCAACAGCTCCTGCATCTTCCCAAAGGCCTAGAGTGAAGATCTGTTCTTTGTTTGCATAACAGCATAAGACCACAAGCACATAGATCATGTTGCTAAAAAAACATATAGATCATAATAGATAATCTCATATAGATTCTTGATATACAGGCTTTATTCTCAGTTTTCCAAATGGCCCAACAAACCACAGTAAGCCCACCTAAAATTGTGCGTACTTTAGGACCATGAGGAAGCTATTTTTTAACCCGTTACCAATACCGTGACAGATTTTGGGAATGCCATTGAATACTTGCAGTTCTACCTTCCTACTATTGCACTGACTAGTAGCAAGTGGTAACTGATTTCCCCCACAAGATCAATGATTGATTTGCTGTTGATACCATTTTGACTTCACATCAACATACACCAGTCTGCTTAGCCCTGACACAACCATGGCACACGCTTGGTGCATTTCACTCCAGCCGCTGCACGCAGTGGTGTTGGAAGAGCAAAGCCTCCAGAACCACCATCCATCGACATTTGTTCAAGTGTGGCGGGCAATCAGGTTTTGAGAGTGCACATCTTCCACATAACTGCTCACTGTTTAGACTACTTGGCAACGAGGCGTTTCAATACAGGTGCGAGCTACTTCCTTGGGGGTCGTTCGTAGGACGACACTGCCTACATTATTGTCATGGACCAGTGTGGTGCAATCGATGCCACCGATACTTCGTTGCGCCTGAACATATATCTATACAAAACCGCCTAAATTATACCAACTCACAGCTTGTCAGGTGTGCTTGTAGGATCCCGAACCATCTTTTACAAGTCATACAGAACATTCACTTTTTACAAATCATATAGAATCATCATCATGAATTCACAACATTACAACTTTTCATACAAAATATAGATATGGATAAATGCGTAGTTTCTATGTATCATTGACCTTCTCCAAGAGTCCTAGAAGTAATCTTATTTTAGGACAGAGGATGTATTTGTGTTTGGTCCGAACACATACAAATTCACTCAAACTCAAAACTAGGCCCAACAATATAAATGCCAAACGATGGCCTTGACAAGCATCTACATACAAGATTAACACGGTCCCATTTCAATCAAGGTAGAAAATAGTACTCTTAGACATAGACTTAGACATACACATGTCTAGATACATACTAAAAGCAATGTATAAAAAGACAAAACGTCTTATAATTTGGAAGGGATGGAGTACTTTCGAACAAGCCAGACAAGACAACAATACCAGCTACATAAAGGCGACCAATAGTCCAATAGTAATATTAAAAAAAGGGCCAATAGTATCAGTGTATCACATAGATAATGCAGCTATATAACTTCACATAGATAATGCAGCTATATAACTTTATCAGACTAATAAATAGTAGTACATAGAACATTTTATAATTATAAGCAAGTGGATAGGCGACTTGCTCATGGAAGCCTGGACAATACAAAGACTTGGCAGCCCCAAAATTCCAGCATTGAACTGGACAGGGCTAGCATTAGGCTCCCTATACACCAGAAAGGGGTACATGTTGAGGCTTGAGAGTTCCCATGTGAGTAGAGTTGAACTCTGGCCTGTCCAGCCCAGCCCAAAATAGCAAGCCCTGCAAGTGCAAAAACATAGCAATGGTATGGTTACAGCTAGGCAAGTTCTGAAATTTGTGCATGCAATGTGGGTTGCTGGTCTTGTAATTGTACATCACAACACAGAACATGGCTTCTAAATGTCTACAGGCATTATGGTTAAATTGTCATACCTTCTGAAGAATGTTTATCTCCTTGTCCTTTTCATCCTGTGAAGTATGCATCATAGTATAGTTGTTTATTCTCTGGCCCATCAGTCCATGATCATGAACATCCCACTAGCATAATGCTTAGTACTACAGTACTATAACACATTGCCTCCAACCAGAACCAACCAACATCACTGAGAAATATTGATGTAGTTACGGCAAGAACCCCCAAGCAAAATCTTGCATCATCTCCAAAAAAAAACAGCAGGCATCACCGTTTATTATAATTAAGACACCAGGGTTGTCAACTATAAATAAAAGCCTTTCTTTTTTAGCTCTTGAAGTTTTTGCAAAGGCCATTCATATTGTGGTAAAAAGGCTCCAACCAGAACCATCCAACATCACTAGAAATATAGATGTACTTATGGCAAGAACCCTACAGCAAAATCTTGCATTATCTCCAGAAACAGCAGGCAGCACTGTTTATTATAATTTAGACACCATCGTTGCCAACTATACATAAAATCCTTTCTTTTAGCTCTTGAATTTTCTGCAAGGGTCATTCATATTGCAGTAAAACAATGAGTGATACTAGAATCATTATAAAAAATATAACACCCACACCTAACTGTGGTTGTTCTAAGGAGTGGAAAATTTACTTGATAAGATCTTGAAGCCCATCTCTCAGCCGAAACTGCAGCTTCTTTTAGGTGAGAGTTTCTACGAATCTCATTGGAAAGAGTGAAGTTTGAGCTCTCTGTTGCCTCAGCTACCCATATTTGCCTTGTCTTGTCTTTCTCTCGTTTAACCAGATTACTAAAACCAACCTGAGCAAGAAATTTAGCAATAAGCTAAAGCTGCACTTGCTTTGAAAGGGTTAAAGCTGAACAAATGTAATAACTTCAAATGGTCTTCAAATTTCTAGCAACAGATTTCCCAGACTAGTGTTCAATCTAGAGGTTTCAAAATAAGAAACAGAAACTCAACATATATACAAACTCAATATATCACATACTGTGTTTCCAGAGAGAGTATAACTAAATAATGCAGAGTCTTCGTCAGTGGTTATGACGAAATTCTAACAGCTAGAAGACAATCTTGCTCTTCACACCCCTTGTCCAGAGAGAAATTTAGATCCATCTGTTAAAAAGAGCCACTGCTTTTTCTTGTTGCTACATAAATAAGTATTGCCAACATACAAAATAAAACCTGCAATATCAAATTCACTGCAACGAATACGAATTATTCAATAGGTTCATTAATACAGTGAGAGAAGATTGGGAAGGTTAAATATGAGATTAGACTGACCTTGAAATCGGCACCTCACCAAACTTCAAGAGTTCAATTGCTTTTACGAGGAGTAAAGAATGGTCTGGAAAAAAACATGGTCAAGGTTGAATGATGAAATGTAACTATGGAGTGCAGCCATGCCACTTACTTAAAATATGTATTCTGAGCTGATGCTAAGGGCTTCCACGTTGTAGATGATCCTCTAGCATTCAAGTACAAGATTTCAGTGCAATAGTTCGAAGGCATCAATCCCGTAACAGAATAAGCTTGTCCCTCCACAAGATTATGTTTCTGTCAATAGCAATGATGAGGCTTTAATGGTTTACACCAAAAATCCTTTCATTCAGAACCTAACTCTGAACCATTAAACCCTACACCCTGAAGATGTATACAACACATTTAGACTGAAGGATGATTGTGTCATACCTGCATCTCAGTAGGATTCCAAATTGTTATTAGCCCTTCCTTGTTACTGGATGTGGAAGCTGAATGTTTATTGACAAGGCCAATCACTCTCACTTTCAAAAATGGTGTAACATCCCTTGAACTAAGGCCAGCAACTTCAAGGGCCTTCTCAACCTTCTTAGATACTTCAGTTTGCTTAACAATCTGCACTACATTGATTCAGCATGTGAAACTTTCCATGTAAATATGAACCAAAAAGATGCCAGAGCTACATACCCTTCGCTTTTCTATATAAGATGAGTAAAGCCTCAACTGTTCCCGAGTCATGTCCATAAAGCATAAATTCAGGCTCAGCAGCTTGCTCTACCATTTTGAAAATTTTAGCCCCTTCCTTGTTATCATCACCACTGTCACAGTTTTCTTGTTGTTCAAACATAATATCTTCTGTGATCTTAGATACTCTACAAGAAAAGGTAATGTTGCTCTGATCACATAAAAGGGGGATAATATTAAACAAAGTGAATCAATAAAACTAAAACTAACTTTCAACTTTGAGATGGTCCGAGAACTTCAGGGCTCTACTCTAAATGCACTTTCACTGATTGTATGTGTTATGACGAATATAGAGACTCAACTAGATGATAGTATTGAGGCCCAATGGGATCCCTGTTTTAAAGGCAGTAAGGCGAGGCGAGGCGAGCGACCCCCTTCCGGACGCCTAGGCGAATAAGGCGACGCCATATAACACATATTAATATATAAGTTAACTAAAAATTCAGAAGCAAATCAGACATTAATATTGGCGTCTCTTAGCCTATAATTAATACAATAAGAAGTGGTGCTACTAGACTACTACTACACGCCATCAAGTAGTAAGATAGCGACTCTGAGATCTCTCATTTCTTAGTTATGCACTATTGCTAGTGCATTTTCTCTCTCATCTCCTTTCTAATTGTAGTAGTCATTCTGTATACTTTTGTATCTCCAAAACTAGAGCAGCAGAGGCAAGAACAGAGAGCCAGCAGGGATAAAACAGAGTAGGCGTTAGGCAAGCTTTGACCTTCAAGAGAGGAGAGGACATGAAGAGGGAGAGAAGAGACATACAACAAGCAAGCACGAGCTGGGCACTGTGAAGAATAGGGGACCGACGAGTCTCCTCAATCCCTCGCCCCGCGCTGGAATTGATGAAGCCGCGCGGGATGCCTGAGCGCGCAGAGGAAGCGGACGTCGGCAGGTGCAGTGGATTTCTTCTCTCGGTCTCTCCTCTCCTTATCCCTTTCTCTCCCAATCTCCCGGTAGCGCGATTTCCTTCCCGCGCTCGATTTCTTCCCGATTTCCTTCCCTCTCTCGGTTTCCGCACGGAAGGCGACCTGGTTTCCCGCGCGGACGATGCCAGGCGCTCGATTTCTTTCCCGCGCTGCTTGCCTGCACGCAAGGCGACCGCCGCGTCCTCCTTGGCGACGCCCTAGACGCCTAATGCGTAAGTCGGACGCCTTAGACGCCGAGGCGGACGCGATACGCGGCCTCACAAGGCGACCCCCAACGCCCAGCACTCTCGCTCGCCTGGACGCCTAGTCGTCGCCTAGGCGACGCCTTTAAAACAGGGAATGGGATAGAATACATCGAAGACACAAGAGGGAAACCCCAGACTAGGAGATTACACTAATAACCCCGATTGTTATACATTAACACCCCTCTCAAATGCAATGATATCCTCCACAAGAGGGTACTACCTTCACAACCCGTACTTCATCAAATACCTCAAGTCTTCACAAATGGTACTTCGACTCTTCAAATATGAACCATGCTTTGGAGACTTTGAACTCAACAATAATATAGAGACGTGTCAAATCAAGCCAAAGGAAGCACAGAGAGATGACTGCTGTAAGACGGCACATAGTGGGATAGAATGGTGTTGGCAACAAATAAATGGCCATTGATCATGAAGTGTAGCAAAATGGGCTACGAAACAGACCAAAAGGGCATAGTCGCATCAATAATGATGATGATTAGCTAAATAGATGGGACTCAGATAACCAAAGATCGGGAGGAAAAAAAAGGATCAACAAGGCCACCCTGGGAGCAGCAGAGGTGGATCCTCCCGTGGGGCAGCACACAAGAGGGAAGGGTAGTGGATGCATCTAAACCTAGAGCTTTGGTACCCCTGGCTATTATACCTTAACAGTATGTAGAGGTCTATAGATTTAATAAAGCGAGCTTCTTTACAGTAGGGAATGTCGCATAAAAAATTAGTTGTGCCAATGGTCAACCCACAGCTATCAGCCTATCACAATTCACCAGTGCCTGGAACCAGCATATATTTACATGGTGCCACTTATTCGGAAGCAAATATGATTGCAAGTGCTTTTCGCAACATGGTTTCTCCAACAGTCTTGCATACTAATTATCAGGGAAAACATCTTGCAGATACTAATCTAATAGTGTTCATGAATCAGCGGTGCACACTTGAACAAATCTAATAGACAATTAATTAGATATTCAGGAGGACCACAAATTTTAATTGCACAAAAAGACAATGATAGGAGAGAACCCAATTCTGAGCTGCCACGATGAGGAGCAGACATAATGGATACACATTTTTTTTTTTTGAAGTCAAAACTGTGGGGGAGATCCCCACAGTACTTCATTTTCTCTTTTTTTTATTTAAATTAGTAAAAGGGAGTTACAAGAGGTACAAAACATGCCAAGCAAAACATGCTAAGTCCATAAAGCAAAACATGCCAAGCAAAAATAGTCATGTCAGATTCATTAATTCACATTATGTACATGTATCAGAGATTGCAATGGTGCTTCAATAGTTTAATAGTTTATCTACTTCCGCTAGAGGAGTTGTGACTGTTCAGTGCATTCATTTGTATTGCTTACTAGTCACATAAGTAAGTACCTCCGTGGTATAGTTCTAGCGCCTTCCTTTCCATCCTTTCAGATCTCACAACAGAACGACCATCAGGCAACCTGACATACACAATTAAACATTAGCCATGTTTTTTTAAACGAAAAGCATTAGCACTGTTTGAATCCTTGGTATTAAAATCTATTCTAAGTTTCTAACAATCACAATTTAGGCACAGATTAGTTAAGTTCATATGGTCACATAGGGAATATACTTTTTCATACTTGTAAACTACTGTTGGCCACATTGGAGAGATACTTATGAGCTGTACTTCTACTACAATAGAGCGAGCCGAAAAGGCAAAAAGCATGCTATAAGTTGCAGAGAAGAAACATAGCATGTGGATCTATGGAATCGATTTCTATCTCCCACCTCATGATTTAAGGCAGGCTTATATCTAACCTGAAAGTTGTGGAATATCAAATTCCAAGCTAAACAGCCTAGTTAATAGATTCCAGTTCCTCTAAAATAAAAGGGTCCAAACAGGCTTTAGAGATTCCACAACTATGTGTTTATCTGACCCTAGATCTTTTTTCTTTCTGAGAGTTGTGACGAATTTAGTTTACATCCAGTCATATACCTTTCCCGGTAGAGAACAGGATATATCCTTGTGATTCCAACCAGTGTCCTAGGAACTCTACCACCAGAAGCTTTTATGCACCTGAATGCCAGTGGAAGTCCAACATGCTTGCCTGAGATCAAAGAGAACAACGTTTTGATAAGAAATAAGCAGAATGTAAAGTACAGATTTAGTTATGATGCTCATAAATCTTCATGGGTAACCCCAGCTCAACACATGTTTTGCTATCAGAACAGGCAAGACAAGACGATATTGTTCTTTAAGAAAAATTAAGTACACCAGGAACATACAGAATCCTAAGGCGTCATTCCATCTAGCACGATAGGTGCCATTTATGTGGACAACTAATTTGACAGTACAAGGCGCCTGAAAATGTGATGTCATCAACAGATATTTAATTACATGGTGTTCCTTATTTAGAGAGAATTGATGGAACATGCATCAGGCAAACCTCGTGAAATGACACAGGCCCAGACCAACCACAGAAAGAAGCTCCCCATATCTGCCAAGATGGAACACATATTAGGTTAAACAGGTTAGAAGTTTGTAATAACTACATCCATGTCTTTTGAAGAATGAAAATATCATATTACCCGAAGTTTCTGCCCTACAAAAAGCTTTCTTTTCTTTTAGTTGTTCCAAAAGTGTCATATCCAATGATGCATCTAGTGAATACCTGTGAAGAAGCAGACAACGGAACTTACTGGCACCATTCAGTGTCAATGCAGTGCAGTAAGGTGAACACAAACACATACCATCCATCAGTTAATTCAATATGTGCAGACATATTTCTATTAGTGGCTGACAAGCTTTTGTTGTCGTCGTTGTCTTCATTAGTATCTACCTTGTTAACCTCCAACTTATTGTTATTTTGGTCAGGACAAGAGTAAATAGCTGAAATGCACAAGACCATCATCAAAGATGGTGAAGCATTCCCTTCTAAAATCTTCTTTATTGCTGAACGATGACCATGATTCACTTCTCTGTCATACCTAAAATCCATGAAATTTCATGAATAAAATCATATGCATCCACGCAACTTAAATGGAAAAATAGAAGACATGACTTTCATCTCACCGGTACTTAAGCTCCTCAAGAACATTGTCAACCGTCAAGAATTTACCAGCAGCTCTAGTTGGGTAGCATCTCTCAAGTGAAGCAAGCTTCCACACGATCCATTTATAGTGGTTACTGACCCATCTAAAACAGGAAAACTAAAGTGACTTGATAGCAGGGATGTCTGAAAGTTTATCACCATCAAGTCAAATAAAGTCTTAAGTACACACATGAAAGTGGAAAGTTAATGATCAAACATTTTTTTTTTTAATTTGTCACTTATTGAGCAAAAGCACCACATCATACTTGCTTATTTTAAGTTATGTATTTTCTTTTCTAGTGGGTTATTGAGCAGAAGCCTTCACTCTTTTTTTATTAAAGGTTAACATTATATTACCCCACATCCTAAACCAAATCCCACTTCTCTGATCCCACAATCCAAACAACTGTAAAGGTCAATCTTGTATCATCAGCATGAAATAGAGGAACATGATGTTCAAGAATGATCTTTACTCTTTAGTTGCACATGACAATGAAGCACCACATGTGAGCAGCATTTTCTGAAACTCTTCTGCACCAGTATCTGTATGCTGAAACCTAAACTTCTCAGCTCTTCTTGCATCCATGAGCTTCACATCATCAGTTACACGTTCAGTCTGCTTACAAGAAAAGATTCATAATTAACAAACCTAGGAAATAACACATCAGCAGAAATTAAACATGAGCTTCACATCATCAGTTACACGTTCAGTCTGCTTACAAGAAAAGATTCATCATTAACAAACCTAGGAAATAACATATCAGCAGAAATTAAATGCAAGGACGCAACACTGTACCAAAAATTTGAAGCAAGGAGGACCACCAAAATATTCTTTGTAATTTTTCCTTTGATGTTGAAAGGATAACGTGCAGATAGCACTGTCCTACAGGGACTGATCTGCATTGGTGGCACTATGGAATCTCCTGTGAAAAATATTCCAGCCAATCAAGTAGGAATGATTCTGGAGAATGTGCTAACTATGTATCACCATCAGCTTACCAGCATAAGATAGTTTGTTGTTTTTTATTGGCGTGATGAACCTAGCCAGTTTTACCAAAGATGTATCAGAAACATGATATGAAAGAGTTTAAAACTTGCTAGACAGAGAATATCAAAGGACCTGGAAGAACGGGGCCGTTTGAACGGAGATATGGAGTTTCTTCCCCAAATATTCTCTTTCCATTTGCTAAGCGGTCCATATTTCCAGAACATGTAGCCATGTAGTTAGTGATGTCAACCAATGGTCCAGCTGGCAAATGGTGCCACTGGGTCTTGTCTTCAGCGTTACTCACATTGATGCCTTCAGATAAGCATCTGAGGGAGGCTTGGGGACCTTTGGAATTTCATTGATTGGATCATATTCCTTTCCTGTACGAAACTGATTAGGGGCATCAGGTACAGCATATCCTATTGCTCTAGTTCCATTTGATAGGTTAGATACATCTCCTTTCGAAGAAATAGTTGA
Organism: Hyparrhenia diplandra; assembly: GCA_015847255.1. Lineage (NCBI taxonomy): Eukaryota > Viridiplantae > Streptophyta > Magnoliopsida > Poales > Poaceae > Hyparrhenia > Hyparrhenia diplandra. The sequence goes on from JADLZK010004743.1 coordinate 770,279, forward strand.
TTTTGGTAGCTTCTCTATAGCTGATGCCAAAGAGTGACCTATTGAATCATTTGGAGAAACCACTAAATCTGAATCACCCAAAAGGCTTTTGGCACGTTGTAGTGCATCAGCAGAGATAGCCATTGATCGGCCACCTGCAGTGCTAAACCTGATAGAATGCTCACCAGCATCAGAGGTAGTACTTTTTAGAAAATCCAAACTGCTGATGTCTATCCATATGTGTGGGGTTTTCTGTTGGATAAGTACCCTTATGAATGCCACTAGAAATTGCACTTGTAGATGCAACATCAAGCCTGTGTTCTGGATTTCCCTCTTAACAGTTATTTTCGAGCCTAACTTATCACTGACATGTCCAAAAAAATTGTGTTGAAAGGGTATTCTCCTCCAAGCCCAATAAGGTAGCTGCTCGAGAAACACCAGTAGAAGATATGTTTACTGTTCTTGAACGGTTTGTCTTGAGAGGTGAAGCAAAGGCTGCAATTTTTTTGTCCATGTTAACCAACTTGAAGTGCTCTGACAAAGAACAACTCAGATCAGCAATAAATCAAGGGAAATGAAGATCAAAGTTAAAGGTCAAGCATTCTCCATTACAACCTTGAGAAACAAGTATTTCTAGTTTTCTACTATCTAAAGCAACAGCAGCATTATGCCACATCAGCACTTGATTTAACTAGCCATTGTTCATGTCATGTTCTCGATACTTGGTCATACTTTTAAATTTGGTAAGCTTCTGCACATTATTCATTTATTTACACATAAGGTCAATGCAACTGTTTGAACAGTGAAGTGCACATCGCTCTAAATGAGCATGGTAACGAATGATTAGTTTGCATAAACAAAGAAATAGATCATGCCAATGCAACAATTTTTCTTTCTTTTTATGGTAGTTAGAATAAATGTGGCTAAATACTAGCAATTTGTAAACTGTGTTTGATAGCTTCATATTCACAACTAAAAAGGGAGTGATAAAACTAAAAGGAGTAATAAAACCTCATATTTAATTAGACGATACCTTCACATACTGGTGGTGTGCCTTATGAAAGTACTTTTCTTCAGTACAATCTAGTTTTATACTCATCTGCTCTTTTTTTTTTTTTTTTTTGTTTGATATTTCAGAATAGGTGAATTTAGACATTGACTACACCAGCTATGGTTGTCACCAAAAGTGCCAATAAAAAAAAATATTTTGTTAAATTGAAAAGTCGAAGTCATAAAGTAAACAGAGAACGGAGGTTACTGACTATGAAGTATCAGTTGTTGCATCAGCAAAATATCCACGGAATAAAGTTTCATATGCATGCTACGTAGTAAATAGCTCCGTTTAGTGTTTACATCACCTTCTTCCTCAAGAACGTCTCTTGCCTTTTGCACCGAACTTTTGCTGACCAATACAGATTTTCCAGATCCAGTTTGAAACATTGGCAATGGACTTCCACAGTCTTCATATCCTTTCAAAAACAATGTAGTAAATAATATTTACAACTCAATAAAAAGAATCACACATGTATAATGTATGATTTATTTTGTGAATCCTATATTAAAAATCTAAAATCAGCTGTGTAAAAATCCCTACATTGTAATCCACTATTTCAAGGGATACCTTTTTGTTCCAAATTTTTCCTTGCTCCATGGGGGTACTGGTCCTAGGTCTTGAACTATCATTCTCAGGAAAAAAATGTTGTTCTCCAGAATGGAACATTGGATTTTCACCAAAGCCAGATCCAGTATCACTAATTACTGCTGTGCACATGAGACATCAGTATTTACTATTTAGCAATGCAATACAAAAGCTATCTTTATCAACTGTGGTCTAAGTTTAAGAAATCTTAATCTAGAACACAAATTTACCTTGTTTTACAGCCTCTTTAGCCTCTAAGACAAATTGTGCTTTTTCTCGTGAGTTTTCAGTTGGTAAGATGGACTTTCCAAGTCCAGGTTTAAATATTGAGGTGCCATAACCATCATTGAGATAAGCTTCATCTGAGCAGGAGAAACGTGTGTCACCTTGTCAGGAAAAAGTAAGACGTGAACAACTAAAAAATGGCAACATTTGATGTTTTGAGCATGATTTACCTTCCAATTCCTTTGCAATGTTCCTTGGCTCCAGAAAAGCACTTGCCCTTTTAATGGAACCCTTACTTACTGTGACTGGTCTCCCTGACCCAGTCTGAAACAGCGGCAAATGGCCTTCATCATTGAAACATTTTTCTGCTGGAAAACAAAGATTATAAAGTATGAAACATCTAGTATGTATTGATAGTTGTATTTTTTGTACTGTAAATAAATTGAACAGATGGTACACGAGATGGAACGAAAGAGAAAAGTTTTCACAGTGAAATCAGGAAAGGCATGTATACCTCGTACTGAAGTATTTTCCACTGGTGTAACAGTCATGTCATTCATAATCAAACTGCTACTCATCAAAACGGATTTTGGGGTTTCAAATTGGAAAGGTGTGGCACAAACATTGGTATCTCCATTTCCTAAATATCACAAAGGAAATAAAGTTGATGAATCCTGTGCAATAGATAAGTAAATAATAAGCTTGAATGAGTGTTTTTACCACTTCTTTTAATATCTCCATTCTCCAAGACTGCGCTTGCCTTTTTTTATTGAATTCTGTTTCACAGCAACAGGCCTTCCGAGTCCCGTTTGGAAAATAGGGAGCTGGCAACCAGTATCCCGTTGTCCTTCACACAAAGAAGTAGACACTTATTATCATTATTAAATTTAGAAAACTGTAAAGAGCCAAAGACATAGACTGATCTTAGTATCTTACCAATATTTTCAGCATCTTCATCCATCAGCAGAGCTCTAGATCTCTCAACAGATCTTTTGCTAATCAAAACTGGTCTTCCAGAGCCAGTTTGAAATATCAGAGACTCATTGGGTCTACCTGGACCTTCCACACTTCCTAAAATAGAGGAATTGCATCATACAATAGGAAGGTGCCCATTTTGAAATAAATAGGTAAAAATTTCATGGTTACTTAAACGATACAAGATCAATGTTACCTATTTTTCTATTATTTTCTTCTAGCACATCGTTAGCTTTCTGTACAGATGCCATACTGATTGTTACAGCTGTACCTGAACCAGCTTGAAACACAGGAAACTGTTCCATACCATCCACACCTCCTACATTTCCTGTAATAGAACTCATGGATCACAAATAAGGAATGATTTAGAACTCATGGATCACAAATAAGGCATGTCTAGAATCATTCGGCAAAATTCTCAAAACTGGAGAATACTGGAATGAAATTAACCTTCATTTGCGATCATTTGACCCCCTAAAACAGCTCTTGCCTTATCGATTGAGCTCTTGCTGACTAGGACCGATCTACCCGTACCAGTATGGAACATTGGTTGTTTGGCACCAGCTGCATTCTCAACATTTTCTAGACACAAGATATTTCATAATTAATGACATGTTTGGCTAGTGCATAGCATTAAAAAAAATACAGAGAACTAAATGTCATCACGAGTGAAATATCAAATCACTTCCTACCTCCTAGAACAGATCTTGCCTTCTGAATTGAGTCCTTGCTGAGCAAGACTGCTTGACCGGATCCAGTTTGGAACATTGGGAAGAAGTTATCTTTATGCGCACCACCTAAATTTTCACATTACAGTATGTCAATATGGTACCACAGAATTCCACCAAAATTATCAAAACTTGGACCCTTTATCTCAAGTTGCAAGATCCAATCTAATAGCCAGCACAGAGAAGGGAGAAACAAGGTTAACCTCCAAATGGAACCTGCAAGTTTGTCCTTTCACCCTCCAGACCAGCATCACCTCCAAATGATTGCTCTGCAATAGACAAACCATCAGCCCAATGTTGAGGCAGACAAATAAACATAAACATAATATAAGCAGCACCATGTTCCAAGCTACCAAACATCCAACAATGGACAGCAATTCAACCAAACCACAATCAAGTGCAAAACGACTTACTTCTCTTCTTGTAATTGTTACTAGTAGCCTCGTCCACCTCCTCCCCAACCAACTCCCTGGCCCCCTCCTTACAGCTCTCTGGCTAACAGCCAGTGACCTCCCAGACCCGGTGGAGAACAGTCCAGCCGTATTGACACCCTGAGTCACTCCATTCACCCCATCGCCTTCAATCAGCTTGTCCCGCGCTGCGGGTCCCACCAACAAAAACAAGCAGTCAGCGGCTAGTTAGACACAACACCACGCCACTGACGCAAGCGGCAGACTAAACACACAGAGACTGAGCGAGCAGTAGCAACGTGCGCAGCCACAAGGTCACACGCGGGTACATTGGGAGAAGGTGTCTACCTTGGAGGAGTAGGTCGGCCATGGAGGGGATGCGGCGTCCGTCGGCGGAGTCCGGGCCTAGGGTTTCTGACGGCAGAGGAAAGGAGATCAGAAGTTAACAACCTATCCATAATTACGATGAACGCGAATGCAGGGGTATACAAGTTAATGGAGATCGAACCTCCGATTGGCGCATCGTCGGGCGGCGGCGGATGAGGAGGAGCGGGACGAAGCGGACCCGGCGGAGGCGGGTTTGGGGGCGCGTCGGAGACGGGGACCCAGACGACGCTGCCGTCGGGCCTGCCCCAGACCTGCCACTTTCTCGGCATGATACCCGGGCCGCGGCGCACAGGCGGAGCCGCGACGAGCCGGCGACGGAGACGAGTGAGAAGGGGGAGGGAAATGAAAAGGAGCGGCGCGGGAGCGGAATTTCCTTCAGCTGCAGGAGGTGGGCCCAACGAAGTGTGGAGCCATCCCTACTGTCAGGCGCCCGTAGCGGGGGCAACGCGAAGGCCGACGGGGTTTGGATGGGCTGGGCCGCATGGCCCAGCAGCTGCCCACTGCCTGAAGTCCGATTTTTTTTTTTTTTTCTGTCTTGTGAGCCAAAATGTCAACGGGGACCTGATCCCCGATTCCCCAATGGGGAATTCCCCTGTTAGGGGGACGGAGATGGTAGTGATTTAATCCCCACGGGGATTTATATGGGAGGATTTTTATCCCCGTTGGGTTTCACGGGGCCAGGGATGGTTGCCTGTCCCCGTCCCCGTTCCCCGCGTACCCGCTCCGCGAAGTGTGGCTTACTTTGGAGTAGGCCTTCATCTGTTGAAGCCCAACAAAGGCCCAGTATATAGCCTAGTACATATATGGAAACCAAACCCTAATCTTTCATTCTCTCCCTCACACCTCTCCCAGTCCCACGCCGCCACCGCCAATTTGTCCGCCTGTGGGCGCGACGCCCTGAGTCCCATGACCGCGCGCGCGTTACTCGCCGTGCCCCGCATCCTCGCCGGTCAACAGCACGAGCGGTCCGAGCCCCTCCGCCCTCCAGTCCCTTAGCATGCTGCGCATGAAGTAGGCGACGGCGACGGCCTCCTCACGCTCCCCAAGCACGGTGACGGCGAGAGGGCCTCTCCACGTCTTCTACATCCTGCCACAGTCGCACTCCGGCCTCCTCTCGTGCTCCCCAAGCACAGCGACGGCAGCATCAAAGTTCGTGGATGGCTCACCATGGCCGGCGTCCACGCATGGCTCCTCAAGGACGGCGGCAATGGCGTCCACCTTTTGGGATGCGGGGGCGGGGACTCCGATGGGGACAAATCCCCGAGCGGGGACGGGGATGGGGAGAAGATGCCCCCGTGACGGTTCACGGGGATGGGGACGGAGATGGGGAAGCAACTTCCGACGGAAATTCCCCGTTGCCATCTTGGCTTATGAGCTACTCTATCCTCTGTCCATTTCTAAAATCATTTAAATTAATAATTCTTATTATTTTAGTTTTAAATAAAAACCAGTAAACATATGAAACATTTTAAACCAAAAAAAATATCTCTAAGACTACAAAAGGTCTAAAAATATCTACATGTAGATTATGGTGCGACAGATTGAAACAAAATATTGAGAGCTAGTGAAAATATATCCAAAACCTTTAAAAACATCAGATTTATAGCTCTATAAAATGGGAAAAAATATCCATAAAAGTCTGTTTTTTTTTTCAGAGAACGGTGTGTTTTGAAATTTTTTCAAAAAAAAAATAGAGTTAAATCTTACTTTTCCCAACTTCTAGATATAAGACACATTCATATACATGACTTGGACTAAAGTTGAAAACGGACGGAAACGAACGGAAAATCGTTGTATCGTTTTAGTTTTCATATTTTTAGATGGAAACGGGAGCGGGAGCCGGACAACTGGAAACGGAAACGGTTGTGGGAAAAGCGGTAAAGCGAAAATGGGTAAATACGATCGGAAAATAGTTGAAAACGAATGGTAAGCGGAAACTTAAGACGTATGTCGCACATGATTACATACGGATATCAAAGTGCAATACCACATACCAAATATCCAATATCATATCCATACATCACACTAGACAAGATACATGACACATGTGTTCACAAAAGAAATTGCAGTAGTCCACCACTCCACCATCACTCGTACAACATGTTTATTTATTTATTTTTTTGAGGCGAACAACATGTTTATTTAATGATTCACTAACACCAGAGAGCACACATAAACAGCATCACGGCTCACCACCTTTATTCATTGCTTCGGCACCCCCTTTCCCCTTCTGCCTACAATATTCAGCATCATGGGCTTGGGCCAGATTGGGCTGTACCCCTAGGATGTGCTGGGCTGATATCCCGTATTTGGCAAAAACGGGATGTAAAACGGGATCATCCCGGTTGAATACGGGATTCCGCTAATATGGACGGAAAAGAACCCTACCGTTTTCGATCCCGCTCCCGCATAACCTCATCCCGTTTTCGGTTCCGTTTCCGTTTATCCCGCTAAAAACGAAAATGAACGGGGAAAACGGGGGGAATACGGTTGCGGACGAAACGGGATTTATCCCGTCCGTTTTCAACTTTAACTTGGACTATCAACTATTTTTTTTTTCGAGCAAAGTTGGACTATCAAACTATGAGATATTTAACTTTGTATCATTATTACAGACGACGACTCTTTGTATAGCACTCTTACAGTTGGCGATACAGTTTTAGCATCGGAGAGTGAGAAACCATACACATTTGCCACTTGTGCTTGCATGGCACGCCATCTCCGCTGTCAAGCTCAAATCCGAGTCTGTTGCAAAATGACCGCCCTTGCCCTTGACGTCTTTATTAACACAGACAGGCATACCCCACTTATCAGATGTCCCTCCCATCCTCTCCTTGTAACACCCGTGTTTTTACATCATTTTAAAAATTACTAAAAATTTAAACTTTTTATAATTATCAACTAAAACTTGACTTATTTATTTTCCACACAACCAAAACCCGTTTTCAAAAACCTTGCATTAAAATTCACCATATAGAAATTAGGCGTTGCTTACTTTGCTTGCATGCTTATTTGTCTTGCTAGAATTTATTTTGGCATCAAATAATTATTCCTTGTCATCGTTCCGCCGAATACTCCTCCTTGACTTTCTCCTTGATTTTCCAACCACCCTCAATTTTCCAATCTCAATCTTATAAAATACTTAGTTTATTTTTCTCAACCACGTGTGTATATATATAAGAGTATATACATGGATAAGGGAAAGGGAAAAAGGAATTTTTTCTAGATTACACGGTACAACGCAGACACTCAACGCGCACGTACACACACACCCCTATGAACACACGAGACGCAAATCCTACCCCTATGAGCACCTTTCGAAGAACTGAGTGGGCTGGTTAAAAAGAAAATGACACTCCAGCTCATTCTCCCCACCCCCTTTCTCCTTTCGCCTAGCAATGCCGCAGCCACCTCTCCTCTCCTCATCTTCTCTCGCACGCGGGCCGGCCCAACCGCGCCCTCGCCTTCCGCCCATCGGCGCGTATGCGGCCCAGCCCAGTAATCAGCTCCCCTCCCTTTTCTCACTTACACCCGGGTCCGACTGGGGGCGTGTTAACGGCCGACCATCTTGGTCGTGGGCCGGCCAGCCGCCTGCCGCCCGCCGCCTCCGCCTCCGCCTCGTCTTCCTCCTCCGCCCGCTCCGCCCGTCGGGCGCTCGCCTTTCCACACCTCCGCCCCCGCCCGGCCGCTCCGCCCCCGCCGGGCGCCGTAGGGGCTCGCCGGGAGCTCGGCGAGCCCTACGGCGCCGGGGCGGCGCAGTCCTTCCCCCCTCCCCTTCTTCTTCTTCCTCCAACGCCATGGACACCGCCGCCGGAGCTCCAGCAGCCATGGACCTTCGCGCCCGCCGCCGCCCATACCCATCCGGATGGGGCTCTCCTCGCCCGGAGCTCGGCGGGCGCCCCCGCCGCCCGGGCTCACCGCCGGCCGAGCCGCCGCCGCCGCTGCCGGTCGACGGCCGCGGCCAGCCGGCCGGGCCCTTTCTATGGCCTGGGAGGCATGGAGGGGAGGGGAGGTCGACGGCGACGGCGACGAGCTCCACCCTAAAGCTAGGGCGAAGGGCGGCGCCCTAAAGCTGGGCGGCGAGGGCGGCGGCGCGGCGACATCCGTCGTCTTCAACCTCCGACGACGGGCGAAGCGCGGCCCCGGCGGGCTCCCGGCGGGCCTCGGCGGGCTTCGGGCCGCTGCGCGGCTGGGGCCGACCTCGGGTCGGGCGCGACATTTTGCGCCGACCGGGTCGGCCGTTAACATTCGCCGTCCGACTGTCATTTTCTCCTTCTCCCTCACCCCTCAATCCACACGAGCAGCACGCGATGCACAGCGCCGGCGACCTCCGCATAGCAAACGTGTTGACCCTGCTAGCAAATATCTACGCACCGCCTTGCTGTTCCACGTTGACGCCGTGTGTACATGTCGCCACGAGCGCTGACCGGCCACGCCCATCGTTGACGTCGTACACAGATGAAATAGACGACTCGGCTGTCATTGAGCTGTGCCCTACGGGAAAATATCCACCCGACGACCTAGCCATTGCCTCTCTGTAGATGTTGAAACCCTGTGCCGAACCTCCTCTCTTGCTCGTCGTCATCCGCCGGCTTGCTAGAGTCGTCGGGAAGATATTTTCCCACGAACCGACCTCCATCGGCTATAAATAGACATGGCCGCGCTCAGCAGAGCACCTCGGGAGCGACATTGGGGCGAGATGGAAGAACCGGGGCTTGCGTTGGAACCTCTGCTCTCTGTGCCCGGAGCACCACAGGAGCTGTGCTCGCCGGAGCTACGCATCGGCCGACGAACCAGCCTGCCGCCGTGACTGCAGCTCACCTGCGCACCGACGCCATGTCTCTCCACTCATGCACCGCCAGCCACCACACCTTGCTCCGCCGCCGCACGCCCTGCCGCTGACCACACGCAGCCACCAATGCCGCCACCTACACAACCATGCCTCCCTAGCGACCCACTCGCCCTGCAATTTGCCATCGCCGCGCCGCCTTGCGCCACCACAGCCGCTCGCCGCCACTCCCCTCCTCCTATCCTAACGCCGCCGCGCTGCTTGCCACCGAGCGCCGTCACTGGAGCTCGCCATTGCCGCACGCTCGCACCACCCTCAGCCACGCCCAATGCCACCCACCGCAGCCACCAACGCCCTGCTTACACCCCGCCACCACCACCACCTTACTGCCCTGCTCAGCTTTCACGGCAATGAACAGAGACGACGCCACAAGGACCACAGGGAGGCCACCGTCCCGTGAAAGAGGATCCAACCTTATCCCCAGGGTGGGTCCCGTATGTCATAGGCAATCCCCCATTTCCCTTTCTTCTGTGAGGCATATGACCTAGATCGGTCCACGAGACCATAGACCGAGTTCACAGCACAGTAGCGGTCAGCCCTACTGTTGACCTGGACCCACACGTCAGCCGCTGGGAAAATGCTACATGCACCTAGAGAAATGTACATGGAGGAGAGGAAATCTATTTTCCATGCGTATAAAAATTCCTAGAAAATTTGTAAATAAACTAAGTACACTCTAGATCCTACCCAAGCTTTCACAATCTAGTTTCTGTTTTCCCAAAATTCCAAAATTATTTCGAAGGTATACATTTATAAATTCCTATTTAAACTTTGGAAATTCATATCTCCTTCATCCTAACTCCAAATTAATCCATTCCACTTCCTAAATTCCTCTAAAATCATGCCTTACATTTCAATATTGTTTCATTATTTGGTGTCTATTTAAATTCTAGTTGTTGTATGTTTTATAATTATTTACCGCGCGTCGTAGTTAACGTAAACCCTAGTTACACCCCTCCACCACCTTGCATCGTATGCTCATGTATGCATTTACACCTTCACGAACATGATTACACAAATATACTCACACATAGATAGTCCACATGCTAGATATACACCATAGGTTATACATATATAAAATATATAAAAGAGCATATTGAAATATAAATAAGTATATATATATACCTATCGATTATATCTACGCATGGCTAACCCCGCTAACCTAGCCCGTATACTCGAGTATGTATATTTCATGACACATACTCTAGTATACGTGTCTCCACATACACAAATATACCCACTACCCGGGTGTACCCCGGTGCATGGCTAACCCTAGATTAGGTCCCTAACCCTGCTAATCCTAGGCACATACATATGTATGTGTGTATGTGTCTCTAACTCCGTGCGGACCTGTAGAAAACCTGGCCATGTCATGTCCTTCAGGTTCACATGATAGTGAATATTTGTGATGTGGTTTGGTTCCCTATTAGGCAACTTCACCACGCCAACTTAGCCCGTAGGTACCCCCTTGATGGATGGATTCTCTCTATCCTATCATACTTCAAATTAACGTAATAATGATAGGAATATATGACAATCTATCCATCCTCCCATGAAGCTAACCCGCATAGGAAGCGTTGTTTGTTTTGTTGATATGTTTATGTTACATGTTTGTCGCCATCGGAGACCGCATGACCACCCGACGGATCCAGGAGCATCACTACATCAAGACGTAGGAGCATCACTACATCAAGACGCAAGAGCCAAGAACACACAGGACCAAGAACCTTGGATATACTCGTCAGCGGATAGAGGCAAGTCCTAATCTCCACCTTTCCCTTAATATAAGAACTTGGTTATAACATAAGGACTAGTTGAAAGATAAATAGACTAGATGTCAAGATGCAGCCTAACTGCGGCTACATTAATTTGTGTTGGCCCCCATAATTTAATGGTAGTGCAGTGATGGTGAGGATAATTAATAAGAAAGAGAAACATGAAATAATAATCTGACCTTAACCAACAAAAGAGGTGGGTAGTGGTAATCTATAGAGAGGTGGATTACCATATCAGGAGTCGCCGTGAGGGATTCCTGCGGAGCGATACTCGCCTCCCTAAGGACCGGTTCATAGGCCGACGTGCCTGGTGAGATGATACATACAACCATATGTTTGATGGGGCGACTTGATCTCACACCCCTGTTAGGTTGAAGTATAATTCCTTACCTAGGAGTCCGAAAGTAGGCAAACGGTCTACCAGGAGCCGGCCCGCACTACTAACGATTTGATTTTTGCGTGATGGTGCCTTTTTCCGTGGCGGGCACTCGCTTGCCCCCACGGAAATTCCCGAGGCCGGCGTGGCCGGCCGGCCGCCCGCCACGGGGGGCATTTCACGTGGCGGGCGCCTTAACGGGGCCCGCCACGCAAAACGGATTAACCGTGGTGGGTGGGCGTTGCAGACGCCCGCCACGGTTAATCCATGTTTTGCATGGCGGGCAAGTTAAGGCGCCCGCCACGCAAAATCCCGAGCACTATAAAACCTACACGGCCGCCCCTTCATCTTCTCCACGGATCTTCCTCTTCCAACTTGTGTGTGGGAGGGGAGGTTTTGACCTAAAATTTGACAAAATCTTTGATTTAGGACTTTTGGCTTGGATTTGGGGGAGGAAAAGACACTAATTGGTCTCAGAAGGCCTCTCTTCATCTCATTTTTGCTCTTTTTGCATCCCTCTCTAGATCTAGATCTATGGAGGAGAGAGAAAACTGATTTTTGTCACCATCACTGATTACCCCGGCCTGTTTTCATTATCGGGGCAGATTAAAGGGAAGACCGCCTGTGTAGCTTGCATCGAAGAAACCTGCTCCACTTATCTGAAGGGATCCACGAAAACGGTGTACATGGAACACAGACGGTCTACACAGTAACTTCAGCTTTGAGACAGCACCATCATCTTTCTCGCTGCAAACTGATATGGCAGTTATATGATTTTCATCAGGTCCCGCGAGAAGACGGTTGTAGAAAAAGCTAAATTGTGGCGGTGTTTCCATAAACGCTAGCAGCAGAGAAGAATGAAGACGTTGAAGTGCGCACTGGGCAGAGCAAATGCAAGTCACGGCTCGCTCACATGAGAACACAACACACCGCTTTTGACAGAACATCCCACTCAAACCAAGTACTTTATCCCTTTATTCGGGTTAAGTATCTTTAATTTGTTCTCTAATGTGGCCTCTTGATTAATTACTCCCTCCGTACTGGTTATGTCTGGTTCGTCTTTTTATGGCCAGCCAAAGTTGCCTGCTGGCACATAAAGCTAGTAGCTAATTAAAAGGCATCATCTCAGTTCCTTGAGCTCCAGGCCACCCGCCTCTCCTCTGCCCTGCAAGATTCTTGCCCTCAACCTACGCCGTCCAGTCCAGTGCTAAGGAAAGAAAAGAACATAGCGGTTGTGTGGACGCGACGCGAACCGTTTCATCAACGCTCCCGGCAAGGATTTCTTCTGCAGTAGGAGGAGCCATATTCCCTGATAGGGAAAGGATTTCTTCTGCTTTGGGAGGAACCATATTCTACTTTTCCCTTAAAAGGCAAAGGGATAGCTGGGAGAGGAACCAAACGCATAAGCACGGTTAGGTGTATTTCACCTTGTTGGCTCCTAGTAAGAACAAAACCCATCTAGTGCCACAGGGGTGCGAAGAGAGATTGAGAGCTCCGACCAAAGCCATGGCGGAAGTAGCCGCGGGTTTGCTCACGTCGGCGGTCGTGAATATTGCTGGCGATAAGCTGAGCTCTGCAATCGCAGAGCAGGCCAATTTGGTCTGCAACTTCAGTGAGGACCTCGAGGGCATGAAGGATACATTGGAATCCATCGCGGCGGTGCTCCAGGACGCTGAGAAGCAGTCCATTAAGAAGGAGTCAGTGCGGCTATGGCTGAAGCGGCTCAAGCACGCATCCTTTGACATCTCCGACATGATGGACGACTACCAAGAAACTAATAATACACAAGCAAAAGCAAAGGTGCGTGATTAAACTCTTGGTGCATGCAATTGTTAATCTCTGATAGTTGCTGATGGGTTTGATCATGCAACCGTTTTAGTTTACAGTCATTATTATTGGTAACATTAGGGAAGGTTATCATGCACATATGTGTCATCTTCCTCATCCTTGGTCTCCACCCCTCGCGGCCTACAGTCGATCTCTTTGTAGTGGTTCGTACTTCGTAGCCTATCTTCGTGGTCGGCCATGCTACAGATTTCCCCTTATTTACTTTTTATGACGGTTGCCTTCTGCTAGGCATGAGCAGGACTGGGCATGAGTACTTGTAACACACAACGTCACTGCCTATAATATGTATACGATGAGAGGAGTTTTAATAACATCCTACATACCTGCAGGTAGCTTAAGAATAGATTCGTAATTGCACTAGCAATTAAAGGATTAACGTTTTATGCCACCGCTGTCGAAAAGAAACCCAAACCCTGTACGAACAGGAATGATGAACAATTTATTTGCTGGATGCATATGAACATAAGAGATTGAGTAGATCACCACTCTAAAATTTTAGAAACAAATTAACTGTTATAAACTTACCAGTGTTATTTGTTCTAATATTACCCTCAAATTGGTAAAATACTTGAAAGTATTGCTAGATCTATAATAACAGATCCAAACCATCGGATTAAACTGCCTATAAGTATTTTTTTGAATAGAGTACTGCTATACACACTGCTATACACACGACCCATTCTTTATGTAGTAGGCCCCACCAACCACCAACGAGGTACGCTGGTCGTCCGCTCACGTGCCTCAGATCCAGGTAGCCCCTGCCGCCCGTGAGCCCAATGCTGCAGCCCGCCGTTGGGCTGGGGAGGCCGGAGGGTGGTGCAGGGGCGGAGCTGCCGATGGGCTGGGGAGGCCGAGGGTAGGAGGAGGGGCGGCGCTGCCCGGGTGGGGGAGGCCGGTGACTTGTGAATGGGAGTGGGATCGGACAGAGGGAGACTTGGGCTGATGTGCAGGAGTGGGAGTGCGGGAGAGTAAAGACGGGGAGAAAACACAATTTGTGTGCTTCTCCCTGATTAGTTGGGAGGAATACCTGGGGATCGTTGACGTAAACATTCACTTTTTAGCAGTGGTTCACATTACCGTGCGCTTGTTGTTAAAAATAAATTTTTTAACGGCGGTTCACGTTTTTTACCGCCACTAAAAATAGGAGTTTATTAGTAGTGACAGTTCACATTGCCCTCAAATTGGTAAAATACTTGAAAGTATTGCTGGATCGACAATAACAGATCCAAACCGTTGGATTAAACTGCCTAAAGTATTTTTGACTAGAATACTGCTATACACATGACCTAGTTTTACGACCTAAAGCTGGGTTGTAAGAATAAGTCGTGTGTGAAGCATTTTTTTCCTTTTGAATAATAATTGCAAGTATTTTGGACATTGCTTGAGCCGGTATACTGATGTGCGACCCCCTTGCTTGTACCTTGGTTCGGTATACTTTATTATCACTAGATACTCAATAAGTTGGTCTTATCGGCTTACTGTCGCTGATATATGGATAGTCGACATTACTAGACGCTCATTATCTCTTCATTTTAAAGAACAAATCCAAACCTTTGATATGGATTGGTGATAGTACTCTGAAACATACTACATACAAGTCTAATTTTATTCCGTGTTACCTGCCTCATTTCTTAGTCTCCAACTGAATTTTATTTCTTTTAAAAAAAAATATTGCAGATAGGAATGTTCTCTTGTCTCACTGCTGCACGTAAGAAGATGTTACTGGCTAATAAGATGAAGAATACGAGAGAAAAATTGAGAGAATCAATAAGGAACGTCGGGATTTTACTTTCACTGAAACCAACACTGCTAGTCAGGACCAACAACTTCACGATGGGCGTGAAACCACATCAGATGTAAAAGAAGAAGGAATCTTAGGGAGGGACAGAGAAAAGAAGGATATCACAGAACTGTTATCTTCAAGTCATAGCAGAGGTGGAGTTATGGTCCTTCCTATTTATGGCCTTGGAGGCATGGGGAAGAGTACCATGGCAAAACTTATTTACAATGACACTCAATTCAAACAGTACTATGGTCATCGGGTATGGGTTTATGTTTCCCAGGAATTTGATTTGATGAAAATTGGAAAATCTATACTTTCACAACTGCCAAACGCAGGTCAACAAAATAGAGATACATTGCAATCAGTACAACAATGCCTAAATGATCTGGTACACGGAAAGAAGATTCTGATCATTTTAGATGACATATGGGAGGAAGATAACTTCAAGCTGAAGGATCTAAAAGATATGCTTGACAAAAAATGCAGCATGATAGATGTCATTGTTACCACGCATAGTGAAACCATTGCAAACAAAATTTGCACCAACAAGGCATACAAACTACAACCTTTAGAGGATGATGTTTGCTGGGATATAATAAAGAGACACAGTGGATTCAAAGAAAAAAGCAACCAAGGGGAACTACAGAAGGTAGGATTGGACATTGCATGGAAATGTGGAGGCGTGCCATTAGCAGCTCAAGCAGTTGGATACATGCTAAGTTCAAAAGATCTGCATGGTTGGATAGATGTCAACAACAGTGTTATACGGAATGAATCTTCTGGCATTGATAATTCACAAGATATGAAAGTGCTTGCCTCCTTGAAGTTAACTTACGAACAGATGCAACCAATCTTAAGATTATGCTTTTCCTATTGTGCCATATTCCAAAAAGGCTACGATATCTTTGAAGATGATTTGGTTCACCAATGGTTTGCTCTTGATTTTGTTAAGAATCCCTCAAAAGGCAAGGAATATATAAAGCAGCTTTTGGGAATGTCCTTCCTTCAAGATTCAAAATTGCACAAATCAGTAAGTTACTTTTGTCACTATGAAATGTTTTACCATATTCTGGTACTAGTAGTTCTCGAGCTATATTTGTTTATTGCGTATTATACACAATGTAGTCCATACAAGCATAGGGACGCATATATTATTTGATAGGTACGCATTTGAAAGTTTTAGTTCTGTGTAGAGGTAGTTCTTATCACGTAAAAGCAACATGGAGATATTTCTTTCCTATGATCTACTATCAAGTATAGTTACTCTCACATTTGAAAAAACTAACTTCGGCATGTGCACATATCCATTAATCATGTGAAGTATATCCACATATTTAAGATTTTTCAAAATATTAACCATGAAAATATCATTAAAAGGATCTTTTTTAGCATCTGGTTACATATCATATTTACTGGCATATATAAGTGCGTATGTCCACAAGACCACATACCTCAAGGTATGATGAGATACTCCCTATATTGTGAATACATATTATAGCATCCAACATTTTACGGTTCTATGGGAAAATTTTATAGTTGTGTGTGCAAAATTTTACAGTTATGGGTGAAATATTTTACAGTAATGGGAATAACGCTCACATAAGTCAAAATAACAATATGCAGAGCGTTAGCTGATAACACCTAGAAAAAGACAGCATCTCACGTGGCTCAAAAAACAAAACTACACAACTCTCAGTTCTTTACAGTGCTGTACAACAATAAAATGATACAGTACTCTATACTACCTCCAGATTTTGATTGTTTTCATTAGACAACTTTTTTTTTGTTCAGAAAATGAATTAGAAGTGTTGTCCTAACATAAACAAAAAGTACATATAGGGAGTAAGAGCATATCTAAGAGCTCCCCTGAAACTGTCCTTCAATCAAATTTTGGGGACTTCGTTAAAAACCGTCTCCAACAAATCCTGTAAACATGTCCATACTTTTATGATTTCCCTGAATTCCCCTCAATTGTAGTTACAAACAGGAGAGAGATAGGGAGCTCCTGTTCCCTCTTATTGCCTCAGCGCCAATTCTTTTCGCCCCTTTCTCCCTGCTGCTAGTCCCTCTGCCGGACCTCCTCGGCGCCTCGCTCGCACCAGGCTGCCTCACCCATCTCCAGCCGCCAATCCACGCCGCCTCGCCCATCCCCAGCTGATCTTGTCCATTTCGAACTTATTTTTAGTTAAGTTTTCGATGAGTGTTGGAGGAGGGGCAAAAAATTAGTTCTAATATTTTTTTAGGACACCCCTAAATTAAATAGTTTTCAGAGAACTCTCAAAGATATTCTAACAAGATTGATTAAGCGGCAGGCAGAGGACACCCCTAAATGAAATATTTTTCGGAGAACTCTCGAAGATGCTCTAACAAGATCGATTAAGCGGCGGGCAGATAGGATGTACATGGTTGTGCAGCAGGACAGAAGAATATAGACCAGGTGGCGATGGATGCGGCGGCGTTCTTGCACCCGTGCTGCCATTTGATTTCAGGAGAAAATGAATTGCTGAATGACTTAGGCTTATAGTTACATTTATTATTTGAGATATAAATGCAATGTTTTTTTTTCTAAAAAGGAACAATTGCATTTACGTGCCTACTAGGATAAGCCTTGATTTTTTTAAGACGCATTACCCAGTAGACATCTCTAACAACTCGATCGTGATATTATTACAGGATCAAGGGTTATGGTACACCATGCATGACCTAGTGCACGACTTGGCTACATCGGTCATTGGTGACGAGCTAACTGTGATTGATGCTGCGAAAAAGAGCAATCATACAGGGCAGCAGAAATACTGTCGGTATGCAGTGCTTACAAATTATGATGGTCAGACCAAGTTGTCAAATATTTTGCCCAAGAAAGTTCGGGCACTCCATTTTTCTAGTGGCAGCAAATTGTTGGGCCCCCGTGATGGCTCATTTTCTTTCGCAAAGTGCTTGCGTGTTCTGGATTGCAGTGAATGCCCCGATATAACCTTGCCATTCTCTATTGGCCAATTAAAACAGCTTAGGTGCCTTCTTGCTCCAGAAGTGCCAAATGAGATGCCTCCGGCTTCTATAGCTCAACTCTCAAAACTGCAGTACCTAAACCTGCGAGGATCTTTTCAAATGTCTGCACTGCCTGAATCCACTAGTCTGCAATACCTTAATATATCATTTTGTTCAGGCATATTAAACTCGCCAAAAGTATCATTTGGTGGACTGAAAAGTTTGACGCATCTCAACATGTCATGGTGTTATGAAACCACTGCCCTTCCGAATCACTTGGTGAACTGAAAAGCTTGGCGCATCTCGACATGTCATGGTGTTCTGAGAATCACTATCCTTCCAGAATCACTTGGTGAACTGAAAAGCTTGACGCATCTCGACATGTCATGGTGTTGCAGAATCACTGTCCTCCCGGAGTCATTTGGTGGACTGAAAAGTTTGACGCATCTCAACATGTCATGGTGTTATGGAATCACTGTCCTCCCGGAGTCATTTGGTGAACTGAAGAGTTTGACGCATCTCAACATGCCATGGTGTTATGGAATCACTGTCCTCCCGGAGTCATTTGGTGAACTGAAGAGTTTGACGCATCTCAACATGTCATGGTGTTATGGAATCACTGTCCTTCCAGAATCATTTGGTGGACTGAAAAATTTGACGCATCTCGATATGTCAGGGTGTTATGGAATCACTGTCCTCCCGGAGTCATTTGGTGAACTGAAGAGTTTGAGGCATCTCATTCGGTGAACTGAAGAGTTTGACGCATCTCAACATATCAAGGTTTTTAGAATCACCTTCCTTTCAGAATCACTTGTCGGATTGAAAAGTTTGAAGCTTCTCCAAATTCGTTGTAACTTGGAACTAAAGCAGTGGTGTGAATCAGAGGAGAACAAGAAGAAGCTTGCTCACATAAATGAAACAGTAAGTTCACTACTAAATTATTTTTTATAAAATTCATAATTCAAACTTCTGGTTATATAGCATATAGTTCAACCTAGATCTATTAGCCTCCTCTACTTTCTCTACCTCATTAACCACGTCGCCCCGGACCCACCCCGGTGCTTGCCCCACCTCCGGCGCTTGCAGGAGCCACACCGCCACCACCCACCATCACAACCATGGCAAGCCGAGCATCACAGCCAGCGCCCTGCTAGCCGTGCATCGCAGTTCAGGTCTTCTTCCTTTTTTTTTTTTTTTTTGGTGACACTGAGTGCGCTCTTACCATTTATACATACTCCCTCCGGTTTTCTTTTGGCGTTAGGACAGCTACTTTAGTGCAAATTTGCACTAATTATCCTGTCCTAACGTCAACAAATAAAAAAATTGGAGGTAGTAGTTACATATTGCTCTTAGAGTGATCGATTGCGCTCATGCAGACCCAGTGAAAACATAGAAATAAGCAATCTGCTTCTAAATGTCTACCGCATTACCACCTTTCCAGCGCCCGGTCCTAAGTATTTGAGGACAGGGGACGAAACTAAATTTTTGGACCCTTTTATATGAACACGATAATACTACTAATAGTACTCATTGATAGTATACACACACATTTTCAAATGGATAATAACAAGCATTGAAAAATCAATTTCATATGAAATAATTTGTATACATAAGTTACCTCAAAAATTTCGTGTAACATTCCTTGATGTGAAGTCGTTGATGAGGTTTCAATATCAATTTTATCCAACAATGCCTTCTCTCTTGTGACATTGTATATCTCAAATAGTTCTTCAACAATTTTAATTTTGAGAAGCTCCTTTTAGCTTGTTGAACTCATTAAAAATTGATGACGTGGTACTATAAAAAACTAGAGAAGTAATTAATAACTACAGTTTAATAAAGTTGAGATCTATTGTGAATCAATTAGTAAATAAATTTGAGACTCATACCTTGCTGCAGCCTGGAACCGCTGCCTGCGACTGCATGATGATTGATGAAGTGGGGTGCCGATCAGGGCTGAGGGAAGGCAGGAAGACGATCAGGCGATCAGATCCAGCGTGGTAGCAAGTGAAGGGATTAGGAGGCTCACCTGAATGCGGCGGCCGCCAGGCACTAGGCACGCCCTCGCGTCGGAAACGGTCGAAGTCGGCGAGTCGTGCGCCGCGTAGTCGCGTGAATGCCTTCCGTGCGCGAGAGTTACGATCGAGAGAGTACGGGAGACGGGGTTCAGCGGGCCTGCGTGTTGACTACGTATACATGTACCTACTAGCTACTACCCAGGGGGCCCATCCCAAACTTGGACCTGGGACGACCGCCCCTGCCGCCCCCCCTAAGGGCCGGGCCTGCACCTTTCCAACATAATATGATTTGAAGCTGATCAGTAGTTCAGTACTTACTTTTTGGTACCTTTGCAGTACTGTGATTAGCTTAAGCAAGTATCGCACAAAACATGCATATATTGCCCACCGGCCACCAGAGTAAAAAGAATCAAGAAGCATCACAAGCTAACTTCGGAACTGAAGGCACCGCTTCTCGTGGAAGTATGTGAGGAAGTTGTTTCTGTTCGACAGTCGGAATACCCGGATGCGGTCAAATTGTTTTCATTCGGCAGCCAGCACCTTCTTTATAAGGAGATCATTTAATTTGTTTTTCTTCTTCTTCTCGTATGTTATGCTATTTTCTCTATATGGACCAAGAGTGTACAATATCGTGTGCAGTATCTGGCATCAATCTAGAGATTCCTAATAAGGCCTCGTTCGGTTCGGCCCGGAACGGCCTGGAACGGCCTCGGTTCCGGCCGGAACGAAGTGGCCCGGTTTGCAACCAGGCCTGGGCCGGAATGGTCGTTCGTTTTGGGTCACCCGGAATGGAAACAGACATGGTTCGGCCTCGTTCCTCCTCGTTCCGGCCCGGATACGATCCTGACCTCCGACCCTCAGGATCCGATCCTCTCGCGTGCGGGCGTCGCGAGGCCGAGGCGTGAGGGCGGCGCGAGGAGACGGCGTGGCTTGCAACGCGAGGGGACGGCGCGGCGGCGACGGCGACGGCGACGGCGACCTCCTTCTATCTGACGTCCACGCTCCCGTCGCCTTCTCTCCGGTAAAGCACTCGTCCTTCCCTCTCCTCTAGGGTTCTTGCCTTCTTGTTTCTTGGGGCTGGGACGGCGGCGGCGGCAAGATCCGGCCTCCAGTCGCTGGCAGCCACCAGCCGACGGCGGCGGTGACGGCCTCCGGTCGCTGGACGCCCACCGGTTCAGTTCGGCTCCTTCTGAGTTTACAGCTTCAATGTACGTAGTCTCCAGCTTCGATCGATCGCTTTGATGCGTATGTTTGCTTGTTGGGTCCGGCCGCCGGCTGCTCGCTCTAGTTCGGTTCACCGTGCATGGCTTGATCCATCGGATGGGCACGCACGTACTCTACGGCAAGATCCAACTGTAGTTTTGTATGGCTTTCACGAATATGATAATATGGTCAATTTGTTGTATTCCTCGAGCATATATGTGTTCATTTAGTTCTTATATATGAATAAAACTAATAGGGAGGGTAACTTTCAGGGATCCAATGAGCTAACTAGAGAATGAATTGTCATGAAACTGGTACTGTGCTGTTCCACTTGCTTCATTAGTTCAGATATTCCAATCCATGTGAATCATAGTGGGATCAAACTGTTCTTTAACTAGTTTCAGATTTTCATTCTAGACCTCTGCTTAGTGATGTAATTGATTGCTAATATTGCTAATAACTGAACCTCAACGTTCAGGTTTAGGTCTGTAGAATGTAGGTTAGTATCCTACATTAGAGTTTGAGTGGACTCAGTCCCATCGTTCTATGAAGTTTTATTATCATACATGTTTTTCTTTTGTAACCAGTAGTTTTATTAAAACACTTGGTATTCTCTACATCCTATATATCCTTTCTACAAGTGCATAACTGATCAGTTTGAGCTCCAAAATGAAACTGAGTTCAGGTTTAAAGGTTCTAGGCTTTAGTTTCTGTCATCTAACGTGTGTTTGTGAAGCCCAGCTCAGTATATTAATTATTGTTCATGCAGATTTGAAGATTCAGTATGTCGAGTCCTATGTCAAGTCCTATAGCGATAGTTTGGGTTACTTGTGTGTCACTGCACTTCATTTCCTTCATATAATTCCTGTTGTTCTTTGTTTTGTTAATTCAAAACCAGGAGTGACAATTTGAACTCCACTGACTGCATCTATTGATTAGCCTTATTTTGAAAGGATAGCAAAGAATAAAATAAGTAGGTAGTTGCTTGTCACTGCACTTCATTTCCCCCCAATGAGTGCTACTGTATGTTGTATTGTATTGCAGTAGGTAAATGGAAGAAACAACATGCAAATTTCTGGATTAACTGGTGATAGTTAGATTATAAGATGTGATATGATATACTCTACATACTATTGCATTATTGCCCACTGAATACATAACAGAATGCACTACTAAACAGTTTTGTAGGATTCGAAAGTTTTGTAGCATTATTGCCCACTGAATACATAACAGATTAGTGTGATACTCTGTAGGCTCCAATAATAATTAGAATAATATGAGTCATCATGTGAGCACTAGTTCTGTATAGTGAGCATATTTTAAAAGCAGCTGCTGTGCAGCAGCAGGAAGGCTGCAGCCACATCTTATTGCCCTCAACTAGATATGCTCAATAAATCATACCTAGATAGTTTTGCAGTTGAATTAAGCTAGTTTATTGCTTTGTATATTGACTTCTTGTACTTGTACTTGTGCTTTTACTCAGATTGTACCAGCACTTCCTAGGGTCGGTGAAGACGAGCCGCCTCCTTCCTGGGACCCTGTTTTGACACCAAAAGGTACTTTTCTCCCTCTTATTGCCCTCTTCTATATCAGCTATTCACAGTTACAGATTTTATTCACTGAAATGCAATAGAGCTAGCACCTGAAACCTTGTTGAGACTGTAATGCAATATACTGTACTGTACTTTGAAAGCCATCTCATTGGCTTGTTTTCTGGATTCAGCTACCCTCCTGGTGCCTGGATAGCTAGCTGGTTATGTCGACTGAAAGTAGCACACATCTGACAAATTCATTTTACTATGTCAGCTATTCACAGTTACAGATTTTATTCATTTTACCATGTTCTTCTCTTGTTACTTGTAATCCATCCCGTACCAAATGTCTGCATTGATTCAAAGGGTTTAATCCATCCCGTACCTACTTCTGGTAGAATTTAACAACCTTGCTGCTAGCATATGTTCCATAGTGTTCTATGAATAGGAGAGGACTAATGCGAATGCTATTTAATTTCCATGTCTATATGTTTCTGCAGTTGCTGGAACCTTTGTGGACAACTATCAATTTGAGGAAAAGGTTTCTGAGATCCATCAATCTGTCTTCTGTGAGAGTGCAAAGGGCCTGTGAGATTCATTTTTATTTTCCTTGATCTTGGATCATCTGTAGTTATAAGGCGCACTTGCTGTTAACTTATGTATGAACAAATATGTAGGCGACTGTGATCTCTTCTTTTGTCGGTATTGAGCGTGCACTTTGTAGTTCTCATGAGTTTTGGCAACCAGGTGGTATTTGTAGGCGACTGCTTGTTTGATTGTTTTGATGATCTCTATGGTATTTGCTATGTGATATCTGCAGAATTGTTGTGGAACTAAACAATGGGTCCTGACTGGTCTGGTCTGACTGGTCCTGATTGCAAAATTGTTCAAATCCATGTACTCAGCGGCGGTATTTGCATGTACTGCTTGTAGTGTTTTTCTCCCTGCCTGTAGTGTACTGCCTGTTGTAGTGAACTGGACTGCTAATCCGTTCCTGACACCAAAGTTGCCGAATAGTGTTTTGAGAATACCAGGAACGAAACAGGGATTGGATTTCAAACAGACATGGAATGAGTGTACCCAGCTGGATCCACTGGTTCCTGTCCAGGAACTGTTCCTGCCTGGATTGATTCCTACAACAACCGAACGAGCCCTAAATAAGTAGTATATGATTGCGGACAGAATCTAGCTACTTGGGTGGTTTATGAAATGTTTATTATTGCTCCTGCGACAAGTACTCCTTTATATACAGTTCATTAAGGTATGAACAACTGCACTTTGCCGTGATTTACTTCCATTTCCTTGTCATTGCAATGTTGTTATGCTTTCTGAAACCTAGGTAATTTTTCCTATTAATTAACCTTTGGAGCTTACTCGACGAAGAACCGGACTCGTGGAGGTTTTGTCACTTTGATTAGAAGCTTGCAATGGAATCAACGAGCACGTCCAAACTGATCGTTTGTACTTGAAACTGAAGACTTTGAAATTTGAAGGAACGGTAGTCGCGTGGAAAAACAGGGGATGGGGCTCCAACGGTCACATGAGAGAGACGACGCGGGCGACTCCGCCCACCATTTCCACACAAATCTTCCACCAAAAATCCTCCACAAATCAAGCGAATCCACAAAAATCTTTGATCCCAGATCAACCACAAACCAGTTCCCGCTGAATCCCACCACGATTCGAATTGGCTGTGAGCAGGAGAGTCCAAAACAGCCAACTTGCACGAGAGGAGACTTGCACGGTGGCTCAGCCAGCAACCACCGCACCGCCCAAGATTCACCAAAATCAGACACAAAATCCTCCTTTCAGCACCCACTCCAGGCCATTCCGACCACTGTGTGTCAGATCTGCAGGGGATTAGAGGGATTCCGATTGGGGAAGAGGCCAGGAAACAGGCATTCATCGCCTGTGGAGGAGCAAGGCGATGACTACGGTCAGCAGGACGCGAGCAGGAAGAAGCAAGACCTGTCACCATCTGGGAAGAGTTTCTTCTCGGATTCAACACTCGAAAGCCAATCAGAAAATCCCAGCGCCTTACGGGCCGCACAACGGCCTATGTGAGCCAGCGCGCTTGCAGATCCTATGCCGAAGCTGTACAGGGAGGAGAGGTGTAGCATCCCCGATTTTCCACGAAGGGAAAATACACAGAATAAGATAATAATGTGATAGTCCCACAAGATCACCCCATCACATTATTATTTACAGCTGATATCACAGTCGTACATCGTATATTTACATCATTACAAGAGAAATACAACTCCTGGGGACTCACCTAATACAAGATTAACCTAGCGGAAGCGTAACTCAGGGTACACTTAGAGCGTCGGCGAGTGAAGGCTCCTTCTTCACGGGCTCCATCGAGTCGGGCGAGAGATTGGGCGAAAACAATCTTCTTCTTCAGATCCGGGCTTGAGCGTAGGCATGAGACCACCTAATCCTTCTATTTACTTCGAGACAGTAATCTGCACACCGCCAGATATGTGCAGGCCATGGTCAGCACCGAATGAGCTTTGGTGGAAAATAGAAAATAAGGGATCTGGCGATCCTAGTATTTGGCTGTGGTTTGCATCCTTAACGCATGCGAAGCAGCAAGTAATAAATAAATTATTCACATTTTAACTCATTCCCAACATCTACCCAAAGATCATCTTGATCGCGATACACATATCATATCTCACCATCGACACGACAGGCGACAAGACAAAGACGCTGCTCCCTGCCTTGCCTAACCCGGCTCTCGG
The DNA here is from genome assembly GCA_015847255.1 of Hyparrhenia diplandra. NCBI lineage: Eukaryota > Viridiplantae > Streptophyta > Magnoliopsida > Poales > Poaceae > Hyparrhenia > Hyparrhenia diplandra. The sequence goes on from JADLZK010004743.1 coordinate 795,738, forward strand.
CCCCCCTTGGGCTCTCGGCCCGTAACGTCACACCTTTCAACACTACCCCCGAGGTAAGAAGAGAAAACACCCTCTCTACTCCCTGAAAGCAGTAACCCATGGGGTAAACCCAACTAGTAAGCCGGCGCAAACCCTTAAGTAGAGTCCAGGCTGGGAAAGCCGGCGTAAACCGCTAGGTATAGTCCAGGCTCAAAGTCGGATCCGTGCCCGAAGGCAGGACAATACGTATTGATTTAAACTCTACAGAGCGTGTACATAAGATCTCTCGATCACCATCATCGATGCTCCGGAAGCACCTAGGAAGATTCCGGCTGCCTTCCAACTAGTACGATGCCATCCTGCCACTCAGCCCTTGGAAGCCCCGGAGTACCACGGCACGGCGAGGCGGGAAAAGACAACACCGGGCCCACAAGTGGTGCTGCCTACTAGAACGGAACGGGCTCGGGCCTCCGTCTCCGCTGACCCTAATCACCTCACAAACCTAGCAGTAATGGCACCGTCCTAGCTAGTCGGACTACCCGTCCCCTACCCATTTTGGGGCGAGCGATGTGTACCAGGTTCCCATACGATTCCGTCCCAACGATCTGTAAGTCCTTAGGTTGACCAGACAAGACATCTTCTCATCTTCTGTGCTCTCGATAGCACCTTGGGGCTTCGCTCTGTAGAATGAAATTTTGGCATAATAATCATACTCTATTGCCAATTAATTTTTTTAAGATTTTCTTGGCCATGCAGGTTAAAGGAGGAGGCACATTACGCTCCGAAACGCTCAGAGTATCCACCTACATACGACGACCGGGCCGTGAGAGACAGCCTGCCCAACGTGGAACATTCCAGGAAGTCCTTGATACATACGGCCGATAAAATATATTCATAAATAAAGGTTCATCTGTTGCAAACGATTGGAAATTTCCAACTCTAAGCAAAGATACGTATATATCTCAATATATGTTTGGTTTGCTTGCTTCCTGAACAAGAACACTGTACCGTGTCCTCCTGGGCCCATACTTCAGTGGGCCCAAGATAACTCTGAGCGTCTGCGTTGTACTTGTGTAATTCTCAAAAAAAAAAAAAAAGCTAAGATATATACTAATCTGATATGCCAAATAACAAACGTGGCAATATCTCGGCTATTATTAGAAACAAACTTTTTGTACGCCGATATCTGCAAGATCCGTATATATACGTCTAGTTGCTTGGCCGAGGGTTGATATACTAGTATATAATAAATACCCGAGGCATTCAGGTTAAAGGAGGAGGCACATTACGCCCCACCAGGGCGGCATATTGATCAGATCATCATGCAAGGGCATGCATAAGCCAAAAGCCCTGCAATACAGCTGCCCCTCTCGCCGGAACCCACACGCCAACGCCTGCCGTGCAGTAGGCCATCGCCGGCAGCAAAGCTCGCCAAGCCGCCCGCACAGCCGCCCGCACCGTCGTGTATTCCGGCACCATCAGCAATCATCTTCACCTTCGACGAGATGCCCACACCCCCACACCTATGGTGAGATTATTTATTATATTTATATATTTAGATCTAGATGTCGTTTGTTTCCTGCATGGTGTGTAGGTACAGATGCAGAGATGTTTTGGTCATCATCTAGATGGGCAGTACACCGGCGGTCAAAGCAACGATGAGGTACGGGCAGCACGCACGGCAGCCCAGCAAATCGGCGGCCATCTTCAAGATGATGTTCTAGCCACCATGACATTGGCCCCTAAATCCATCTACGACGACGACGCCTTGAAGCGACGATCAGCACAGCAAAGAAGAGACGATATGGCTGCACATGAGTCCATGACACGACGGCGTCCCAGCAAGCAACAAGATTAGCACAACAACAAGCAAAGATGCCAGCAAGAGATGCAGCCCGAGCGCTTCGGAGCATGTGCTCAGTAGCAGCCTGGCAAGGAGGCAGATCAATTTTATGATAGATAAGCAAGACGTGTGACCAGCCCGACAACGATTATCATCATCGTCAAAGTTGACCCAGCGGCCGGCGGCACAATGACGACGTATGATGTACGTGCACCTCCAATGTCAAGATGATGGGTCGGTAGACCTCATCAATGCCATCATCGTGAGTTGAACAAGCAAATTAGAAGAATATCAAGTGAAGATCTACACGGGCAGCAAGCCAGCAAGCATAGCGGCATTCTTCCTCGGGCGTGGCAGGAAGCAATGGCAGCCCGTCATCATGGTCAAGCAGCAGCCCAAAGACATGTTAGTCAGCAAGGGCAGAACATCAGCGAGCAATGGCAGCCCGGCGGCACCCTATAAGATGAGTCTGTCCACCTCGGCATCCATGGCGGCCTGGCAACGACACGACTGTGTGGCGAGCGTGGCAGCAATAAGCAACGGCCCTACGACCCAGCGCAAGCCCAGCAGCAACTTCGTCATTCGAAGACGCGTACACAATCTTCACAGGACGGACTACAATGGCCGGCGTGTGGCAATTCTTCGATGACACGTACAAAGCTTAGCAAGCAAGCGTGGCATCCCGACAATCTTCTTCAAGTGGCCCAATGCGGCCAACGTGTCCGGCGGCAATTAACAAGCATGGCAGCTCAGAGACGGCCTCGACGGCCCTACAGAGCCCATCGGCGATCCAGGCTTGAGGCAGTCTGCTCGTGGCATATGCATGCCAACGTCTAAGTCATCAAGCAAATACGAAAGGCCAAGCATAGTGTTGTATGCATGCCTATGTTTACTAGCTAATTCATGTTCACTTGAATTAATAAAGTAGTTCGTCCATCGATGCTCCACCCCAAAATTGGTGGCGCAACACATGACCTGTATAACGCCGGCTCAATACTAAATTTCGTGGCGCAACGCACGACCAAGTTACTAGATCAATATCGTGGCGCAATGCACGATTCACCCGGGGCTTAGCATAATTTTGCCCGTGAGTTTTATCAGCACAACTTCCTGTAGGCTTGGCGAGAGCTAGCGCCGAGTATACACATCTCAGAAGTTTACATTGGCGCTGAGCATACGCGTCCCGAAGTTTCACATGGAGGAATCTCCTAAATATTTTATGAGCACAAGTCTCACATTCACATGCCATCTTCCGCACCGCCAAGGCCGGTGATCCATATGAAGTCATTCTTCCCCCCGACCGACGAGGTTGGGACGTTTCCTTTTTCGCGACCGACGAGGCGGAAATACTTGTTCGCGAATCGACGAGGCCGAACATCCTCGACTTCATTATGGGATCCGTATGGCGAGGCGGATACCCTTTGCTAGAGACCGACGAGGCTCTAGCACCATTTTCATTATCTTGTGCTTATGCATATATTTTGGAGACAACTCTGCATATATTTGGAGACGACAACGACGACCATCGGCATAGCTTAATAGGAGGTGTTCTGTGGTCCGACACCACAGATGTAATTAAGCGGTGGCCTTTAGAGGCCCCGGGAACCGAAACTACACAATCCTCGATTGTCGATGGAGCTCAGCGCAAATATATATATGTGGAAATTGTACTTTGTAATTCTCTGATGAATAATAAAGCGATATTTCCCTGAATTTGTGTTTTTTGCACATTTACTTTATTTTGTATACGAATGTATACTGGCACGCCTGCGTTTATTTAGTACTAGGAACTACGATCCGTAAAACACAGAGAGATCCCGCTTTAGTGATTTTTCTGGCGAAACACGCTCCACAAAGGCTCTCCACCCCGGAACTCGGGGAAAATCATCATGTACCCGCCACAGGTACCGACACGTAGGGATGCCCGTGCCGCACCCCTCGGCAAGACTCGTCTTCAATGACTCGTCAGAGATCCCGCCGGGCCGACTCAACCCTCACCACCACACACCCAAGACACATGCGGAATCACACTTCCCAGGTGATACAACTCAACCGTCCGGCTCATATACTCCAGCTCATATATATACACGTATCATATATATACACGTAAGTGAGGTGTAGCCACATAGTGGCAAGTGCAAGCAAGCAAGCAGGAGTATATAAGTGCGAGCGCAAAGCTGGGTAATTTGGGGTGAATGGGTTTCAATCAAGGCATATCAGGCTCAGGCAAAAGCATGCATCATATATACTAGCAAAGGAGTAAAGTAAAAGCGCTAGCATATCTACTTGCAATGTCTAAATAGGATTCTCTAAATAAAGTGCTGCCATGACACCTGCGATGTCGAGGAAGTAGTGGTACTAGCTTCATCAGCGGGGTAGTCGTACAACGGGGTCTCCTCCTCCTGGGGCAACTCCACTCCACAGTCCTGATGTCCTCCTTGCTCTCTTCCTCCTTCGAGTTTCGAACCAGCGCTAACCGCGAAGCAACTATCTCGCAAGACTACACGCGACAAGAGAGCACTCAATCAATAATGAGGCGACGGGGACTCGAAAAGGACTACGATAATCGAAAAAGAACACAAAAGGGGACGGCTAAGCCCTCTCGGCGGATATCCGATCCTTGGACTAAAGAAAGAGTGGTGGTTTGCTAAGCATGAGCTCAAGTCGTAGCCTTGCTCGTATTTCACGGGTTGATCGAGTCGACCTATACGGCTTGGGTAAATGGCATAGACCTTGGCTCATCCTGAGCAAACACCACTGCACACTATCTTTCGATCCAAACGTCATTTAGATTAACTGGAACCGAAAGGAGTGGCTAAGCAGTTCCGATCTCCCCTAATCCGAATGCCATTATAATTGACGAGAATTAAGAGAGGGTGGAACGGGGAAGAGGAGAGGAGGAGCGACACACAAGAAGGCGAGTGCTTAATCCATTTGTAGGGTACCAAGACCAAGGTGCTTAAATTGCACTAATGGGGTCTATTAGGTACAAGCATACAAGGGTTTAAGCACGAAAGAATTAAAAGAAGGCGAGAAGAACGGGAATAAAACTCTGCGAGAAAGAAGGTAGAACCCATTGGCCATGGCGAGGCCACGAGCTTCACCTAAGCGAGCTGGCACCCGTCACTCTACTAAGGTCGGTTCCTAATTTGTATCCCACTAAACTTGGTCATGGAGGGCTCGAAATGTGCGGGTAAGATCCGCATCGATGTTGATATCGACATCGAGTCCACAATGACCGCCTCCGAGGGACGAGATTAGGAGGTGACTCTCGTAGTTTGACGAAGACAACTAAAAGAGCCAAAAATTCCACAAGAACTAAGCTAACGTGACAATAACCGAAGGAGTAGCACGTATACATAGCGACAAGGAAGAAGGGACCAACGTGAAGGCATTGCTATAAAGATATATATTTTGATCATGATTGAACAAGTATAGATGTAAAGTAGGAATGAAAAGACAAGTGAGGGCTTGACACTGACAATGGTGTCGACGGGTTCAAAGGTCAACCTTGGAGTTGAAAGGCTACAACGGCATGTTCCGGCAGGCTACGGCTTGCGGCATCTTGCTGTGGCTGGCTCCAGCGATCTGTGAACGTGGAGCTGTTGGCAAGTCAAAGGCGTGGCCTTGGTCGTGGCGGCACGTGCTCGTTGCAAAGCTCGTGCTGGTGCAGTGGCGTCGACATGACAGCCAACACTACTACATAAGGCTTCTATAGGGGCGGCTGGTAAGCCTCTATAGGGGCGGTTTTGCCGGTACCGCCCTAACCTTCCGTTCTGTCTGGCGGTTTTTTATAGTAAGGGGCGGTTGGTGATGCAACCGCCCCTACTTGTATGAGCCGCCCCTACAAGTGGTCAGTATGAAATCGCGTTTTCAAAATTCAAAAAAAAATACCAAAACATTTTTTTAGACTGGGGAATTTTTCCATCGCCATGCGCCCGTCCGTCTCCGTCGAAGTTGCAAATTAAGCGCATTTTTCGCGTAAAATCGCGTACGCTACGCGCCGGTGGGATTCGAACCCGCGACCTCGTGCGCTTGGCGACCCCTCCCACCAATTTCGCGCTACACACACTCACATGTGTCCATATTCCATTCGCGCCCCCACATATTATACAAATCCGAGTGTAAATTGACTAGTTGAGGCCCTAAATGGATTCAAACTAAAAAGTCATCAACTACAAAGTTTCATAACTTTTCGAGAACGACATTTCATATGTAGAAAATTTTTTCATCCGAGGTCGTTTACTTAAATTTGAATTTCAAATTTGAGACATTTCAACACAACTTTTGCATGACTAGATGATTTCAAAATAAAAGTTGTCAACTACAAAGTTTCATAACTTTTCGAGATCTACTTTTCATATGAAGGAAGTTTTTTCCGTCCGAGGTCGTTCTGAAATTCGAATTTCAAATTTGAGACATTCGAACACCGACTTTTGCATGACTAGATGATTTCAAACTAAAAAGTTGTCAACTACAAAGTTTCATAACTTTTCGAGATCTACATTTCATATGTAGAAAGTTTTCCCATCCGAGGTCGTTTGAATTTTTAATTTTAGTGCCTTATTTCAAAATTCGGGATCCTTTGTAGAGGCGCCTCAATATAGAGCCGCCCTACTGTGGTGGACCGATTAGGGGCGGCTCGTGATTGAACCGCCCCTAGTAATAGTAGGGGCGGCTCGTAACACCAGCAGCGCCCCTAATGTGGTCACTATAGGGGGCTCGTTTGAGGTGTCGCTATAGGGGCGGCTCGTAAAATGAACCGCCCCTAATGCAAAAGGGGGGCGTTCTCTTAGTAAGCTTTTGTAGTAGTGCAAGGCCGTGAGGTCTCGAGCTTGTGCGAGGGCTCGATCCCAGAGAGGTCGTGGTGGCGCCGCATCTTGGGCAGGACCGTGCGTGTGCAAGGCGGTGGCACACAGGAAAAACTTCTCCTTGGCTGGACTGCAATGCAGCAGCCAAGCTGCTATTGTATTGTGCGTGTGCGTGTTCTAGGCCAGGAGGAGGTCATGGTTCGACCGGCAAGCAGTGGCATGGAAGGCAAGGGCGTGACCTTGTGCTCGTGGAGGTCTTGTAGGCGTGCTGCCTGGGCCAGTGTGCGTGTATAGGCACATCGGCATCGCGTGTGAGCGCTGCCGCGTGCATCGGCTTTGGCAATCTACCGGACCTAGGAGAACGTGCTGGAACGAAGGACAAGGCCGGCGGTCCAGCAACAGCTTGTGCGTGTCCGTGCTAGCGTGCTGTGCTTGCCATCAAAGACCAAGCCTTTGGCCTTGTGCTTGCGTGAGGATGTGGTTGCAGCTGGGGGCAGTGATGCCATGGCTGCTGTTCGTGCAAAGGCAGGTCACAGTAGTGCATTCGAATGGCAGCGGTTGTGGGTTGGCAAAGCATCAGCAAGCTGATGTGGTACTATGCGTGTGTCTAGTTGCCGGGCGGCAAGGCACCAGTGGTGCAGGTGCAATGCCGCGATGGAGGCTGCTGTATCGGCAAATAACCGTGGGTGTGTGTGGTCTTGGTCACGGCTGAGGGCGATCATTGGTGCTCCTGTGCTGTGCATAAGCATCACGGCGGCGCGTGCGAGCGCGTGGCAGCGTGCTAGGAAGGCCAAGGTTTTGACTTGTGGACGTCCGTGTGTCGTGTGTCGTGAGCTAATTCATGCTAGTGTCGTCCAAGGCGTGAGTGCCATGGGGAAACATGGAGAGTGTAAGGTGTATATGCTACGTGCCTACGGCTTCAGCGTGGTACGGGTTGGCAAGGTCCCTGCAGAAGATTCACGGCTCGAAGGCCGGACACATGGAGGGGACATCGGCGTCGAGGCGACAGCAGGCAGGGATTAGGAGAATAAGAGGGGCTTGGTCCGGTTAGCTCACCATGGGCCTGTGGACGGCAGGTCGCTTGACGCGGGTTGGGCTTGATGCCGTCAGTCTGCTCGATGTGGTTCGGTCCGGGGCTTGCCATAGTCGATGTGGGGGTTGGTCACTGCGTTCAGATCAGCTTCCACAGCTCCGGCATGATGGCAGCTCTGCAAGGGCATATGGCTTGGGCTCACGGTGGTTAGTGGTCAGGTTCATCCGCCAAAGGAAAGGAGCAAGCTTGGCTACGGAGGGGGCTTACCTGTGCTGCATCGGTGGTGGGCAAGATCAAGGCTTGGCGAGGACGAGCAGCTCGGGGTTGGCGAGGACAACGGTACCGGACGACGGTAAGGCGAAGCCAGTGCTGTGGGGGCGCGTCAAGGTGCTCTGACGAGGCGGAGCACGGCGGCGGTCGGAGGGAACCGGTCGGCGTCGAGGTCACAGGCCTGAAAGGAGGCATCTTGGACACGAACGCGCCGTTGCTGGCGAGGCTCATCGCGGCCGTGGCGAGATCGCGGCATCCTGGGCACGTCCCTTGGCTCGGCGAGGGCAACGGGGCGGTGGACGCGGCTCGGCTCGTCGTGACGTCGAGGCCGCGCGGTGCAGTGCATGGACGACATCGCGGCAGCGCCTTGGTGCGGCTGAAGGCGAAGTGGAGCGGCTCGATGTGGCGCCGACGCCGCGGTCACGGTCGCGGAGCAGAGCAGCGGGCGCTGCGTCGAAGAGGTTGGGGATGCCCCGAGGCTTGGCGTCGCGGTGTGCACGCTCGCGAACGCACCCCGCAGCACGACGGTGAAGATCGGCGGCGCTCGGGACGGAGAGAGTTGGTGCCGTGGATGCGTCAAGGCTGCTCGCGGCGGAACGCACGCGAGAGGGCGAGGGAGACAGGAGGCGCTGGGTGGCGGCGGACAGGAGGGAGACGGCGAGGAGCGGCGGCCGGTCCTTTTATAGGCGCCCGATAGGGTTCCAGGTGAGGGCGTCGGCGTCCGGACCGTCTGATGTGACAGCCGGCGCGACGTGGCGGCCATCCAGTGCGGGTGCGGGTAGGCGTCCTCCGGCGTTTGCTGTTCGATGACGGAAAGCAGCGGTGAGGCTTCGTACGGAGAGAGAGAAGGAGACGGAGACGTTCGACGGCGGGACGGCGCTGCTGAAGAAAAGAAACGGAGGTGGCTTCGCTGTGGCTGACTGCTGGGCCCGGGGTTATATGACGTCGCGGCTGCTTTGCGTTGAGCGCACGCGAGTGCGGCAGCGGCGTTGCTCGTGCAGCGCGCGTGAGGAGCGGAGGAGCTGCTGGGCTGCGTGCTGCGAGTAGCTGCTGGACCCGGCTGGGCTTGCTTCGGTATGGGCCAAGAGGGAGGGAAGGAGCAAGAGGCCGGCTGGGCTGGTTTGAGAAGAAGAAAAAGAATTGTTTTTCCCATTTATGAAATACGGTTAGATTCAATGCCATTGAGAGATGTTCAGGTGGGATTCAAAAGGAGTTCGAACGAGGAACATGAAATAATAATAAGATAATAAAAAGGAACTTAAGATGGGTCTCATTTAATTTTGAGGGTTCCTTCTTATGGCTTAGCAAATTGGGAATGACACCAAAGAGGGTTCGAGGGTCACTCGATGAGAAAAGGAAAATGGAAATTTTCCTTTCATAAGTTCAAGAGTTCAATTCTAGATGTGCGAGAAAGATGTGATCGGAGTTTCTCAACAAGGAAAGGAGAATAAATTTGATGAGTTTGAGATGAATTCATAAATCTAATTTTCTATGAATCCGGTTCACGATGTCTTAGAGATTTGAGATGAATTCAATACAAAACTTGACAGGATTTCGAAAAGGATGAGATAAAAATTTATCTCCTCTTGTTTTATGATGAAATTGACACAAGGAAAATAGAAAGGATGAACGAAGGGAGTCATGATGAATTTAAGAGGAGCTCAATAAATAAAAGGAAAATAAATTCCCCTTTTACATTGAGACAAGAATTAATGAGAGATTGAGAAGGGGTTCACGTATCCGAAAGAAAGGAGAGGATCTTAGGTTGTCGCCAACATGATTGGAATGGAATCCAATAACCAAAAAGGAGTCAAGTCCGCTATGTCTTGGCATTGACTAGTTGGTCTCTATTGGTGGCCGGGCAACGTATGATATGGCTACCGTTGATCGGGCGTGGTAAAGGCGGCTAGGGCTTGTCGGGGTTACGATGGGCGAGGAGAAGGTCATTGGTAGCTATGAATGGATGAACAGGGCAATGGCCAAGAGGTAGCTACGACGGTTGGTCGGTCGAGGGCGTTGGCATGGCTCTCCTTCTTGTCGACGGAAGGCGTGGCGTTGATGTGGTCTCCGGGAGATCATAGAAGTTAGGAAAAGATAAGGAGAGGATAGTCCAATGAAGATCTAGGGAATCTCGAGAGTGATTCCGGATTAGGTTGAGAGGAGCTGGAGAGGAGATGAGAGAGGTTCGAGAGGAACTCGGAGAAAGGCATCTGAGAGATGATCGATAGAGTCTCGGGAAAAAAAAAATATAAGTATCGAAGGGAAGGTTGCCACGAAGTAAAAAGAGGGAGTTGATAATGATTTGAGTTGGGCATGAGATGTCTCCAAAAAATTATTAGGAGAATTTTTGGAGAGGGAGAAGAGAATTGCTACGGATTGGTGCACTCCGACACAAAATCCTAACTCAACTACAAAACCTCGACAAACTCCTACAAACAATTCTATATGTATGCAACGTTTTGCTAGTAGGTCCACTTTACGTTTGACCTAGCAACTACATGTTTCACACATTGCAGGAAAAATTTTAAAAAGTTTGTATTTTTGGCTTCTCCAAAATCCGGGTTGTTACAAGAGGCATTTGGTTTTCCAAGAAGGGCATCAAGGCCAGGGTTTGACTTACCGAAACGAAGGAGAAAAACGGGTTGTTTCGGACGTCGGCTAACCGCGGTTAGCCAAAAAACCGGTCGGAAACCGAATAAAATTTTCAAATCACGTTTTCAAACCTCGAGCTCGGTAAACAGCTCGGTAACCTCGGTTTACTGACCGGTTTTGTCGGTAAACCGGCGGTTTGTTGAGGAACCGACCGGGCAAAAGAAAACGTAGGGAAAAATAGGAAAAATTTCAAAAAATCATAAAAATTTAGGCATGACCTCTTCTAATTACTTACAAAATTATGATGAAGAAATACACACAATTATGATAGAAAAAAATGTTTTTCCTACATTTATATGGGTAGATAAACTTCCAGCTAATTATGTTGGACAGTAGCTTATGAAGATTATTTTGATGTACTCATTCTCCGGTCATTGGAATGGATTGCTCGATTATTTTTCCAGTATCAAAACTAGGAATTATGGACGTAATTAAAGCTGGAGCCCGTTCGAGAATCAACGTGATCAAGGCAAAAGACGCGCATAAGTATGGCCATGGGTATACGGCAGCTGGTGGGTCGTGCTATACGTACATGTATACTACTCAGCTGTTGTGCAATGAGCTACGTAGATGGGTAATTTTGGATGGTGTCATTGCACATGCGAAAAATTAGCGCGGCTATTATTAGGCGGGAGATCCAATCCAGCAGCAGCGCATGCAAATTGAAGGGTCAGAGAAACTAATTACTCATGCAAAACGCGGCACTAATTACTGCATGCGCGGCCCATCTCCTGCTGCATGCAAAACGCGCTAATTAATCTTCAGTAGAGATAATCAAGGCGGCATGCAAAACGAAGAAGCCGGCCACATGAAAAAAAAAAAACCATACCTGGGAGCCGCTCGGGTTCGACCGAACACCTCGAATCATTCGCTCACGCGGCTAACCGAAGCACCGCGCCGGCTAATCGAGCTTTGGAGCCGGCTAATCAAAATCCCCATCGGCTAACCACAACGCCCGGCTAATCGAGATTAGCTCGCGGCTAACCGCGCCGAGACGTCGGCTGACCGTGCCTGCGCTTCGGTTAACCAGCGCCGATCGAGCCCATCCTGTCGGCCGCGGCGGGGAAGCCAAATCCCGGTGGCGGCGGCGGGTGCGCTGGGGGTCAGGGGCAGCTGGGGGCACTGACTGGAGTGAGGGAGAGTGGGGAAAAGTGGGGATTGGAGAGGATTGAGTCCGGTTTTTTTTTTTGTTCAATTTTTGACGATTTTTTGATCGGCCAAATGGTGTCCAAATCAAAAAGTAATTACACCACAAATCATCTAAAATCGAGTAGTATTTGTTTTGATTTATTCTATCAAATTTTTCAAATTTTTAAATCCGTCCAAAATTTAAATGAAAAACCGATCGGCTCAGCTAACCGAGCCAGGGCGGTTCGTTCGGTTTTCATTCTGTTTACCGTGGTTTTTCAAACACTGATCAAGGCTCGCACCACTGGTTTCATCATAGATGAGTAACCGTCGAGGTAAGGTACTGTTTATCAATCACCCCTCATTCCTTCTCTTGGACCCAGATGCCGCGCCTGCCACATGTGGGCAAGAGAAGACAATGGACATTTTGTTGAGGACGCCATGTTCAAGGCTTGCTTTCTGCCCAAGAGTATCTCCAACAGTCAAGCTATTTTAGTAGCCAAGTTTAGTGATTTTAACATTTTTATAAAGATAGATAACTTTTTAAAACTATAAGTATTTCAAAAGATTAAATCTTCTCTCCATATTCAAACTTCCTCCATGTTGGCAACTTTTTCCCCAATCGCTGTCCTGGGCGTCGGATGCCGCCAGCTGCAAGTCCATCCTCATTGCCGTTGTATTACCAGATCTTTAAGTATATGTTGAAAATACGCTCCTTGCCCCTTCTCAAACCCACTTTCGGACGCTACAGTTGGGAGGGGTGAAAAAGAGGGCGGCGATGTCTCCGCCCGGCAAATCCGTCGATCTTTTCGCCTTCGGTGGCCTCAAGGCCGTCGCAAGGTGGGAAAGATTGCGAATTCAAGGCCGGTGTGTAGTCTAGGTCCTAGGTTATCTAGGTTTGGGTGTCCTCGCGAGCTCGTCGGTGTGGTGGCGGCGGCGGCGCGGATGGGGAATAAGTCCTCCCCGGCCTTCCTCCATCGCGTCGTCATCGTCCATAGGTTGAACTATATGCTATATAACCAGAAGTTTGAATTATGAATTTTATAAAAAATAATTTAGTAGTGAACTTCTTGTTTCATTTATGTGAGCAAGCTTCTTCTTGTTCTCCTCGATTCACACCACTGCTTTAGTTCCAAGTTACAAACGAATTTGAGAAGCTTCAAACTTTTCAATCCGACAAGTGATTACGAAAGGAAGGTGATTCTAAAAACCTTGATATGTTGAGATGCGTCAAACTCTTGATTCACCGAATGAGATGCCTCAAACTCTTGATTCACCAAATGACTCCGGGAGGACGGTGATTCCATAACACCACGACATATCGAGATGCGTCAAATTTTTCAGTCCACCAAATGATTCTGGAAGGACGGTGATTCCGTAACACCATGACATGTTGAGATCGTCAAACTCTTCAGTTCACCAAATGACTCGGGAGGACAGTGATTCGATAACACCATGGCATGTTGAGATCGTCAAACTCTTCACTTCACCAAATGACTCGGGAGGACGGTGATTCCATAACACCATGGCATGTTGAGATGCGTCAAACTCTTGATTCACCAAATGACTCGGGAGGACAGTGATTCCATAACACCATGACATGTTGAGATCGTCAAACTTTTCATCCACCAAGTGATTCAAGGACAGTGATTACGTAACACCATGACATGTCGAGATGCGTCAAGCTTTTCAGTTCACCAAGTGATTCTGGAAGGACAGTGGTTTCATAACACCATGACATGTTGAGATGCGTCAAACTTTTCAGTCCACCAAATGATACTTTTGGTGAGTTTAATATGCCTGAACAAAATGATATATTAAGGTATTGCAGACTAGTGGATTCAGGCAGTGCAGACATTTGAAAAGATCCTCGCAGGCTTAGGTACTGCAGTTTTGAGAGTTGAGCTATAGAAGCCGGAGGCATCTCATTTAGCACTTCTGGAGCAAGAAGGCACCTGAGCTGTTTTAATTGGCCAATAGAGAATGGCAAGGTTATATTGGGGCATTCACTGCAATCCAGAACACGCAAGCACTTTGCGAAAGAAAATGAGCCATCACGGGGGCCCAACAATTTGCTGCCACTAGAAAAATGGAGTGCCCGAACTTTCTTGGGCAAAATATTTGACAACTTGGTCTGACCATCATAATTTGTAAGCACTGCATACCGACAGTATTTCTGCTGCCCTGTATGATTGCTCTTTTTTCGCAGCATCAATCACAGTTAGCTTGTCACCAATGACCGATGTAGCCAAGTCGTGCACTAGGTCATGCATGGTGTACCATAACCCTTGATCCTGTAATAATATCACGATCGAGTTGTTAGAGATGTCTACTGGGTAATGCATCTTAAAAAAATCAAGGCTTATCCTAGTAGGCACGTAAATGCAATTGTTCCTTTTTAGAAAAAAAAAACATTGCATTTATATCTCAAATAATAAATGTAACTATAAGCCTAAGTCATTCAGCAATTCATTTTCTCCTGAAATCAAATGGCAGCACGGGTGCAAGAACGCCGCCGCATCCATCGCCACCTGGTCTATATTCTTCTGTCCTGCTGCACAACCATGTACATCCTATCTGCCCGCCGCTTAATCAATCTTGTTAGAGCATCTTCGAGAGTTCTCCGAAAAATATTTCATTTAGGGGTGTCCTCTGCCTACCGCTTAATCAATCTTGTTAGAATATCTTTGAGAGTTCTCTGAAAACTATTTAATTTAGGGGTGTCCTAAAAAAATATTAGAACTAATTTTTTGCCCCTCCTCCAACACTCATCGAAAAACTTAACTAAAAATAAGTTCGAAATGGACAAGATCAGCTGGGGATGGGCGAGGCGGGCGTGGATTGGCGGCTGGAGATGGGTGAGGCAGCCTGGTGCGGCGAGGCGCCGAGGAGGTCCCGGCAGAGGGACTAGCAGCAGGGGAGAAAGGGGCGAAAAAGAATTGGCGCCGAGGCAATAAGAGGGAACAGGAGCTCCCTATCTCTCTCTCCTGTTTGTAACTACAATTGAGGGGAATTTAGGGAAATCATAAAAAGTATGGACATGTTTACAGGATTTGTTGGAGACGGTTTTTAACGAAGTCCCCAAAATTTGATTTAAGGACAGTTTGGGGAGCTCTTAGATATGCTCTTATTCCCTATATGTACTTTTTGTTTATGTTAGGACAACACTTCTAATTCATTTTTCTGAACAAAAAAAAGTTGTCCTAATGAAAACAATCAAAATCTGGAGGTAGTATAGAGTACTGTATCATTTTATTGTTATAAAGCACTGTAAAGAACTGAGAGTTGTGTAGTTTTGTTTTTGAGCCACGTGAGATGTTGTCTTTTTTTCTAGGTGTTATCAGCTAACGCTCTGCATATTGTTATTTTGACTTATGTGAGCGTTATTCCCATTACTGTAAAATATTTCACCCATAACTGTAAAATTTTGCACACACAACTATAAAATTTTCCCCCCGCAACCGTAAAATGTTGGATGCTATAATATGTATTCACAATATAGGGAGTATCTCATCATACCTTGAGGTATGTGGTCTTGTGGACATACGCACTTATATATGCCGGTAAATACGATATGTAACCAGATGCTAAAAAAAGGATCCTTTTAATGATATTTTCATGGTTATAATTTTGAAAAATCTTAAATATGTGGATATACTTCACATGATTAATGGGTATGTGCACATACCGAAGTTAGTTTTTTCAAATGTGAGAGTAACTATACTTGATAGTAGATCATAGGAAAGAAATATCTCCATGTTGCTTTTACGTGATAAGAACTACCTCTACACAGAACTAAAACTTTCAAATGCGTACCTATCAAATAATATATGCATCCTATGCTTGTATGGACTACATTGTGTATAATACAATAATAAACAAATATAGCTCGAGAACTACTAGTACCAGAATATGGTAAAACATTTCATAGTGACAAAAGTAACTTACTGATTTGTGCAATTTTGAATCTTGAAGGAAGAAGGACATTCCCAAAAAGTTGCTTTTATATAGTCCTTGCCTTTTGAGGGATTCTTAATAAAATCAAGAGCAAACCATTGGTGAACCAAATCATCTTCAAAGATATCGTAGCCTTTTTGGGAATATGGCACAATAGGAAAAGCATAACCTTAAGATTGGTTGCATCCGTTCGTAAGTTAACTTCAAGGAGGCAAGCACTTTCATATCTTGTTAATTATCAATGCCAGAAGATTCATTCCAGATAACACTGTTGTTGACATCTATCCAACCATGCAGATCTTTTGAACTTAGCATGTATCCAACTGCTTGAGCTGCTAATGGCACGCCTCCACATTTCTTTGCAATGTCGAATCCTACCTTCTGTAGTTCCCCTTGGTTGCTTTTTTTCTTTGAATCCACTGTGTCTCTTTATTATATCCCAGCAAACATCATCCTCTAAAGGTTGTAGTTTGTATGCCTTGTTGGTGCAAATTTTGTTTGCAATGGTTTCACTACGCGAGGTAACAATGACATCTATCATGCTGCCTTTTTTTTGTCAAGCATATCTTTTAGATCCTTCAGCTTGAAGTTATCTTCCTCCCATATGTCATCTAAAATGATCAGAATCTTCTTTCCGTGTACCAGATCATTTAGGCATTGTTGTACTGATTGCAATGTATCTCTATTTTGTTGACCTGCGTTTGGCAGTTGTGAAAGTATAGATTTTCCAATTTTCATCAAATCAAATTCCTGAGAAACATAAACCTATACCCGATGATCATAGTACTGTTTGAATTGAGTGTCATTGTAAATAAGTTTTGCCATGGTACTCTTCCCCATGCCTCCAAGGCCATAAATAGGAAGGACCATAACTCCATCTTTGCTATGACTTGAAGATAACAGTTCTGTGATATCCTTCTTTTCTCTGTCCCTCCCTAAGATTCCTTCTTCTTTTTAAATCTGATGTGGTTTCACGCCCATCGTGAAGTTGTTGGTCCTAACTAGCAGTGTTGGTTTCAGTGAAAGTAAAATCCCGACGTTCCTTATTGATTCTCTCCAATTTTTCTCTCATATTCTTCATCTTATTAGCCAGTAACATCTTCTTACGTGCAGCAGTGAGACAAAGAGAACATTCCTATCTGCAATATTTTTTTAAAAGAAATAAAATTCAGTTGGAGACTAAGAAATGAGGCAGGTAACACGGAATAAAAAAATTAGACTTGTATGTAGTATGTTTCAGAGTACTACCACCAATCCATATCAAAGGTTTGGATTTGTTCTTTAAAATGAAGAGATAATGAGCGTCTAGTAATGTCGACTATCCATATATCAGCGACAGTAAGCCGATAAGACCCACTTATTGAGTATCTAGTGATAATAAAGTATACCGAACCAAGGTACAAGCAAGGAGGTGGCACATCAGTATACCGGCTCAAGCAATGTCCAAAATACTTGCAATTATTATTCAAAAGGAAAAAAATGCTTCACACACGACTTATTCTTACAACCCAGCTGTAGGTCGTAAAACTAGGTCATGTGTATAGCAGTATTCTATCCAAAAATACTTTAGGCAGTTTAATCCAACGGTTTGGATCTGTTATTGTCGATCCAGCAATACTTTCAAGTATTTTACCAATTTGAAGGCAATGTGAACTGTCACTACTAATAAACTCCTATTTTTAGTGGCGGTAAAAAAAACGTGAACCGCCATTAAAAATTTATTTTTTTAACAGCGCACGGTAATGTGAACCACCGCTAAAAAGGGAATGTTTACGTCAACGATCCCCGTGTATTCCTCCCAACTAATCAGGGAGAAGCACACAAATTGTGTTTTCTCCCCGTCTTTACTCTCCCCGCACTCCCACTCCTGCACATCAGCCCAAGTCTCCCTCTGTCGATCCCACTCCCATTCACAAGTCACCGGCCTCCCCACCCGGGCAGCGCCGCCCTCCTCCTACCCTCGGCCTCCCCAGCCCATCGCCAGCTCCGCCCCTGCACCACCCTCCGGCCTCCCCAGCCCAAACGGCGGGCTGCAGCATTACTTTCAAGTATTTTACCAATTTGAGGGTAATATTAGAACAAATAACACTGGTAAGTTTATAACAGTTAATTTGTTTCTAAAATTTTAGAGTGGTGATCTACTCAATCTCTTATGTTCATATGCATCCAGCAAATAAATTGTTCATCATTCCTGTTCGTACAGGGTTTGGGTTTCTTTTTCAACAGCGGTGGCGTAAAACGTTAATCCTTTAATTGCTAGTGCAATTACGAATCTATTCTTAAGCTACCTGCAGGTATGTAGGATGTTATTAAAACTCCTCTCATCGTATACAT
The DNA here is from genome assembly GCA_015847255.1 of Hyparrhenia diplandra. NCBI lineage: Eukaryota > Viridiplantae > Streptophyta > Magnoliopsida > Poales > Poaceae > Hyparrhenia > Hyparrhenia diplandra. Next base: position 813,745 of record JADLZK010004743.1, read on the forward strand.
ATTATAGGCAGTGAGGTTGTGTGTTACAAGTACTCATGCCCAGTCCTGCTCATGCCTAGCAGAAGGCAACCGTCATAAAAAGTAAATAAGGGGAAGTCTGTAGCATGGCCGACCACGAAGATTGGCTACGAAGTACGAACCACTACAAAGAGATAAACTGTAGGCCGCGAGGGGTGGAGACCAAGGATGAGGAAGATGACACATATGTACACGATAACCTCCCTAATGTTACCAATAATAATGACTTTAAACTAAAACGGTTGCATGATCAAACCCATCAGCAACTATCAGAGATTAACAATTGCGTGCACCAAGAGTTTAATCACGCACCTTTGCTTTTCTTGTGTATTATTAGTTTCTTGGTAGTCGTCCATCATGTCGGAGATGCCAAAGGATGCGTGCTTGAGCCGCTTCAGCCATAGCCGCACTGACTCCTTCTTAATGGACTGCTTCTCAGCGTCCAGGAGCACCGCCGCGATGGATTCCAATGTATCCTTCATGCCCTCGAGGTCCTCACTGAAGTTGCAGACCAAATTGGCCTGCTCCGCGATTGCAGAGCTCAGCTTATCGCCAGCAATATTGACGACCGCCGACGTGAGCAAACCCGCGGCTACTTCCGCCATGGCTTTGGTCGGAACTCTCAATCTCTCTTCGCACCCCTGTGGCACTAGATGGGTTTTGTTCTTACTAGGAGCCAACAAGGTGAAATACACCTAACCGTGCTTATGCGTTTGGTTCCTCTCCCAGCTATCCCTTTGCCTTTTAAGGGAAAAAGTAGAATATGGTTCCTCCCAAAGCAGAAGAAATCCTTTCCCTATCAGGGAATATGGCTCCTCCTACTGCAGAAGAAATCCTTGCCGGGAGCGTTGATGAAACGGTTCGCGTCGCGTCCACGCAACCGCTATGTTCTTTTCTTTCCTTAGCACTGGACTGGACGGCGTAGGTTGAGAGCAAGAATCTTGCAGGGCAGAGGAGAGGCGGGCGGCCGGGGAGCTCAAGGAACTGAGATGATGCCTTTTAATTAGCTACTAGCTTTATGTGCCAGCAGGCAACTTTGGCTGGCCATAAAAAGACGAACCAGACATAACCAGTACGGAGGGAGTAATTAATTAAGAGGCCACATTAGAGAACAAATTAAAGATACTTAACCCGAATAAAGGGATAAAGTACTTGGTTTGAGTGGGATGTTCTGTCAAAAGCGTTGTAGCAAAAGCGTTTGGTCATTTGGCACGCAAACTATCAGTGCCCGTGGTGGTCCCAGCAGGCAGCAGAGGAAGCGATGCCATCCTTCAGCTACACCCCGGCGTCGTCGCCCTTTGATGGCCATCGCCTTGTCCAGCCTCAATCTAACGATATATGCTCCTGATGATCGCCGGCGTCATTGCGTTGCATTCTAGGTGTGTTGTGTTCTCATGTGAGCGAGCCGTGACTTGCATTTGCTCTGCCCAGTGCGCACTTCAACGTCTTCATTCTTCTCTGCTGCTAGCGTTTATGGAAACACCGCCACAATTTAGCTTTTTCTACAACCGTCTTCTCGCGGGATCAGATGAAAATCATATAACTGCCATATCAGTTTGCAGCGAGAAAGATGATGGTGCTGTCTCCAAGCTGAAGTTACTGGTACGCGAGGCAAAACAAAGTTGAGATGTATATAACCCTCCATACTAAACAAGATACAATAGAGTGTGCATGCAAAGTTGTAAGAAATAATAATCAGTACGGCTTCATATGTTGAAAAGACCAGCTTCGGCTCATATTAGTTTGAAAGATGGCTACCCGAATGGAAATTGCGCTGCACCGTGGAGTAGAGAAAGTAGGATAAACATAGTGCAATAAATGTAGTAGCTGCTTAATTGAGTCGCGGTGACAACAAAACTGTTCCTGTCGTTAATTAGCATCCACGCCTGCAGCAGATGATTCATGGGATGCGATGGAATTGTTCGTTGCTTGAGACGCGGGCGAGACCAAACGAAGTTCAAAGCACAGCCATTGACGGTCGTCGAGCATGTGCTGGGTCGGTTAATTAACTAATTACCCTCTCGTGTGGATGACCGTTCTCGTCGCCTTCTTTGGTCAGTCGTGGATGGCCGTTGCCTTCTCCTGCCTCAGGTGCGCTCCCCATTGCCGGCTGTGCTTGAACAAAAAGTAGTGCTCGCTGACAATCATGGCTTTGTAGGCCCTAACAAGGCACACATGCTTAGATCGCAGCGGCATATGACAAAAGCAGATGAGTTTCTCATTACCAAAATGCGGTAAGTTGGTGTTAGGCCAACTGAAATATATGTTTTTTTTCAGCGAAGGTCAGGTGGAGCTGAGAATGCGCAGTTTCCCCATGTAGCAACTGTCAACTAAAAATAAAGAATCCCATGGACTGAAAATCCGGTTTAGTGGCATGGCTCAAATTTGAGTTTATTAGCCATGGCTGTAGTATGTAGATAAAGCATCCACCTCAAGAACACCATCAAGAAAAGCTAACTGCTCCAAATGGCATGCAAAGAAGTGATTGACATATGTCAGTAGATAAACATGAATGGAGGAGTGCTAAATTTCACAACAAAAGGGAATCCTAAGCAAACAAAGCTCCGTTGAATATTTAAAAAGCCCGAACATTACACAGTGTGGCTGTTATATTGAATATTTAAAAAGCCCGAACATTACACAGTATGGCTGTCATAGAATCACAGATACGTACATGCAGCCAACAAAGGATGAATGAAATGATTCAGTCAAATAAGATAACAGAGTAGAGGAGCAGGCTTCAGATTCAGTCATTCAGACAAATAAGAGGCTTCAGATTCAGTCTGGCAGGTCGATGCGGATGTGGAGGCAGAGCTGGATGAGGGAGAGATAGGGGTTGCGCTTACCCACGCCGCTGCCTTCTTGCCGACGCGCCGCCACACGGGTGTGACGGTAGTCCATTGGCGGATCTGCGAGGTCGAGAGCAGGCCGACACGAAGGTCGCCGCCGTCAAACGAGGCACAGTGGGTGAATGGGCAGCGCAGCAAGCAGGGCAATCTGCGAGCCAGCCGAGCTCCATGGCTTCCAGGCAGAGATCGGGCAGAGCCTACTCCCGCCTCCGCTGTCTGTGGTAGCTTCCGAAGGAAGGATAAGTGTTAACGTCCAACTAATGTGCCGTCAAATGGGAATACGAATGTATATGTTTTGAGATTGTTGAGATGAGCGTGGCGTGTAGGAGCAGGGTCCTCCTGGATCTACAAAGGACCGGGTCCTATAGAATTTGCCTCCGTAAAACGGGGAGACCCCATTCCAAAACCCTAGACCAAAATAACTCTCTCCAACATCAGCCGCCCCTGTCCCTTTGCCAGGCACCGCGCCTCTCCCTCATCCTCTCGCCTCATCCCTCCCTTGTCCCTCGCCGCACCACCTCCTCGCCCCTCGCTGCATCGCACCGCGCCTCTCACCCTCTCCAAGACCCTCACCCCTCACCACACCCCTCGCCCCTCACTGCAGCCCTCCGCGCCGCCTTGGAGGGAGGCAGGGAGTAGATCCGGTGAGGGAGGCCGGCAGCTGTACCAGCGGAGAGCGCAAGCCCTGGAGTCAGCGATGGTGGAGAGCACTCACTGGTACATGTACTCGATATTACTAGTGATGAAAGGCTAGGCAACTTATGTTATCAGTTATAGAAACAGACTCATTCCTTGTTCCATGTATTCAGGATATTGCAATGGGTTTCCTCGATCTGCAGGTTATATTGGACTATTCCCAAGAGAGATGTCCGCCATCTGATATTTATAGATAGATGTCCGCCATCTTGTATTTTTGCTTTCCATGATGAAAATAAACTTGCTTTACCTGGCCCTAGATGTTCTTGAACTTTTTTAATCAGGAATTTCGTTTATGAAAAGCAACATAGAAATAAGTCCGTGAAACATTCAGTCAAAAAGATTGTTTGTTTCTCACTTATCATAAACATGAACTAGATAATTTAATTTATTAGATCACTGGCATGGATCCTGTGTCACTGAAATAGATTTTGAGCAGAGATGAATTACTCCAGGCAATGCAGCACGCATGCTGCTGCTTCAGCTGAGCACAAGCACACGCTGCTACTTTAGGTGAACAAGAAAAAAACATGTTTTAGTAGAGTTAAGAGCTAAGTATTGTGCTGAGGTGTTGAATTTCTAGCAGAAAGCATTTCAGAAACAAACCTGAGCAGTAGTACTTGAGGGGTTCTTTTGTTTTCTTCCCTTTTTAATTATGAATAGAGGCTCTGTTTGTCTTTAGGAATAGAAATATGTAGCTGTAACTTGATTCATTTTGTGGTCATCTAGGGATACAAGTTTGGCTCTGTGAAGGCTAGCGCATTGAACACATGCTGCAATGAAGTCTGGTGGCAGCCAGGAGCTCCTCCATATGCTGCAATGAAGTCTGGTGGTGGCTAGAGAGCTCCTCCTCCTCCGGCGGCTACTACATCCACTTTGGTGAGCTCGAACAGCCAAACCTAACTCAATTGGGTTTACTTAAATCGAAACCTTCATATGTGCATTTTCTAGTAATTGGCTTAGTCTGCTGCTTCAGGTGAACGATACAAATCATGGTTCAGTTCATATTTCAAACCACAGCTTGATGTTTGTGAGTTCAGTTTATTGTCATTCTTTCTATCTTTAGATGGCATTAGTATGATAATTTGAAGCTATTTTTGTTTCAAGTTAACTTTGACCATCTTGCAACAATTTAAATTTAAATTACCTTACACTCGTATTCTCATCCTTTTTTGTAACTTCATTCTTCATTTTGTGGTCATGTAGGAATATAAGTTTGGCTCCAAAAAAGGCTAGCACTTTAAAAGTATGTGCTGAAATGAAATCGGAGCCAGAAAAGTGGACAACTGATGCAATGGATGGGAGTGAAGCTGAACATGGTACTAGTTAGCTATGACTTATGTTATGTTGGACTTGTGAGTCCAGCAGGGGATGAGATCTCCACTCAGGCGGTGCCCTGAGGGGAGATGAGGGAAGAATGGCTAAGTGAGGAGCTCTGGATGGTGGGAATACTAGGAGTCACTTTGTTTTAATGATCTCACCAACCGTCTTACATGAGAATCAAAGCTCTCTATTTATAGCCATTGGACATAGCTGGAGTCGTTTACAAGTTTGCCCATGGCATATTATCCGGATATCCACCGCCGTGGCGTCGGGTCAAGGGCTCCGTCGTCTTTCCTTCTTGCAAAACCGCCTCCGTTCGCGGGCCCGTCACCTAGGCCATTGGGGCGACAGCCCACTAGGGGAAGATGTGTTAGGGTTTCGCTTCTACCCGGGACCTCCGCTTTGCTCCAGGGGCGGCATCACGGACCCTTCGCGCGGAGCTCCTCGGAAGACCTCCGCTTGCTCCTTGAAGTCGGCGCACGGGGCCTCCTCCTTATAAAACCTCCGCTTGCTGCCGGCCGCTTGGCGGAGGAGGGGCGGAGATCTCTGAGATACCTCCGCTGCTCCGTCCCCGAGCTTCCGCTCGCTACGCGGTAAAGAGCGAGCCTTCCTCCTTCGCACATCATCCTTCTCTCCATGGAGCTTCAAGGCGCCGAAGGTTTTGGCCGTGGATTCTTCATCCAAAACATCCCCGCAAAACATCTCTCGAATCTGAGTTGGTTTGTTAGTTTTTGCCATTTGAAAAAGTTAACCTCCGCCTACTGCAGGGACCGAGTCCCAACAGTTCCCCCCTTGAGGGCCAAGGTACAATGCAAACATGGGCCTTTGACCTCAACTTGATCAGCAAAGGCGGAGGTTCTAGTGATTGCGAGAGGTGTTGAGTAATATCCTTCCCCGGCGCATTTTTGAGTTGTACCTTCACTATTACATTTGTTGTCTGAACCTTCGCTTTGGATGAAACGACACGCCTTTTGAGGCAGATGTGACCGTTATCTGCCCGTTGGTCGCGTCCATTGATCATGAAGGCGAAGGGTCGCGGGGGTGCCTATATAAAACCACTCCCTACCCGTGGAGATGGCACCCCTGCCGCTGTCACTTTCCTTACTTTCTATTTCTGCAAATCTTCACTCTCTCTTTTTAGCGGAGCTTGGGCTTTTGTCTTGATAGTTTTGTTGTTGAGTAGCCCTCGTAGGTCTTCGCTTGGAGTGTATCGCGAGAATTGGCCTGCGCTTTTTTGTGTGAAGGGCTACTTTCCAAGGTTCGAGCTCTATGGCCCGTACTCGGAGCTTTAGTCGGTACATTCCTTTCAGTACCTTGATTACTATGAAGGTTGCATGTTAGAAGCTGCGCGTGTGCTCGGACTTAGAAGAATCTCTTTCCGATGTTGAGGCATCCGTTAGCGATTTGATTAGTCCGTTTGAACACGAGATGGAGGATATTACATTTGAATTTGGGAAATAAAAATGATGCAAGATATGGTTGACAAGCTTATTCGTGATAGGTGGATAGAAATTGGCTGCGCTAAAGCGCCGAAGGGAGAGACCGTGCCAGTATTTAAGGAAGGTTGGTGAGTGGTTTTCAAGGACTTTTTTTACTTGCGAAGTTCGGATCTTTTGTCGGCCTCCTTCAAGGCGGAGGTTCTTGAGGCCTTTAGATGTCAAATTCATCATTGACGCCTTTACGCGTTCCGGCACTTACCAAGTTTTGCTGGGCATGTGAATCCTACGGAGCTCGGTCGAGGAGGTTCATGTATTTGGGCGCTTTTATGAACTTCACAAGCGGTTGAAGGATATCAAGAGTGCTGATGGCAAGAAGAAGAAGTGCCAATACGGTAGTTGTACCTTCGCTCCGCGGAGGTTTCAAGGTGATGACAAGGCTGAGATTTCTTATGCTCAGAAAAATAAGTGGAACGCAGGCTGGTTAGATTATTGGTTCTATATGAAATCCGGCTCCGTGATTTCTAACGACAAAGGAGGGCGGAGACTGTCCGGTACCCATTCGAGACAAAGCTTACTCCGATTGTGGCTAGGAGTACAATCTACCTGCCCAAGGTGGAGACTAAGGAGTTCAAGGATTGCTGTGAAGCCTTCCTTCTTGCGTGCCGCTATTCTAGTGGACGTGATCTTATCGAAGAGATCTGCGCAGTGGATTACACTTCTCTAGCGAAGGTTCGCCCTCCGCTGCGCTTTGAAAATGTTAACCTCCCTATCTATGGGGATGTGCAAGTGCCTTTCCCCGGCCTTGGGAAGAAGTTGGCCGAAGGTACCAGTGGTGAGGCTTTCGTTCTTTTGACGAGAGAAGAAGGCTCAAGGAATTATTGGGCTTGTTTCCAAGAAGGAGTACACCGCGTAAAAAGGCTGTTGTATGGGAACATGCCTCACCTGAATCATGTTTTTGATGAGATGGCGATTAAGTATGAAGACTATGAAGTGCCGTATGCATTGCTTGTAGCGCTGGTCGAGGACAAAAAAGAGTGCCGCGGAGGCCGCCGCTAAGAAAAGCTCCTAAGCCTTCGGCTTCTAAGAGGAAAGGGGCTCCTCCTTCTAAAGATGGAGGTAGCAAAAATTGAAAATTGACGAGTCTACCTCTGCGGCGAAGTTGCTTCGTGAAATCAAACTGCTAAATAGAAGAGGCGAAAGAGGAAGGAACTTAGCCACAAGATCTCTACCTCGAAGCCTTCATAGAGCGGGAGCCGCTGCAGGTGCCTCCACTTTGCCCGTTGGTAAAATCGTACTAGGATTTTTGATGATGAGGGTTTCCTTTCTTTGTCGGCCGCTCTTGGCCTTCATCCCCGGGCGAAAAATGCGGCTGCTATGGTCGTGGAGGAGGAAGTCGTGATGGGTGACCGGGCGGGGTTTGTTGATTCTAGCGATGACAAATGACACGTGATCCTCCGAAGAGACAAAGCGAGAGGGCGGAGGTTCGGGTGGTTGAGTAGCACCGCCCCCTCGCCGCCAGGATATTTTGATGGAGGAGGATGAGATGTCGACTTCGCAGAGGCGGGTTTCGAGGACGCCGGCCGCATCGTCCCCGAACCTTTGGATGTGGCCGCTACTTACCGATCTTTGGTGAATCGAGTCTAGCCGAGAAAGAAAAAGGTGCGAGAGGCTCTTATTAAACTACTTTAGGATGCTTCATTGTCCGGAGGTATTTGTTGTTTATGGATGTTACTCTTGTATTTTATAATCTGCTTTCTAAGCTTGCCTTTATGGTTTTGTAGATTCTACGGAGGTGCTCTTGGGTGGCAATCCACAGGGCGCAACTGAGGCTCTGCGAGCTAAAATGACGGAGGTTCATGTGCCTCAAGACATGGACTTAGGTGATTTTTTGATGTATTTGAATCCGCATTTTGCTTCTTGTGGCTTCCCTAGTTTGTTGTTTATTTGCTCGTATTTTGTTGTTTTTTCTGGTGAGGAGATGCTTATGGTGCCCTAGACACGGCGCGTGTGAACGGGCTGCCCTTTGCGTCGGCGTGGTAGAGAGTCTCTCGGGGTTTGCCGCGCATGAGCTTTCTGGGCGTGACGCCATTATCGAGAGAGCTTAATGAAAAACTTGCTAAGAAGGAGGCCGAGCAGCAGAGCCGGGCGAGGGCTTCGTGAGGTCGAATGACTTGAGCTGACTAAAGCTCTTGAAACTGAAGCGCACTCGCCATGCTCAAGAACTTGAGGATGCTAAGAAGGTTTTGAATTCTAAGCTTGCGAGGGGCCCGCGAGGAGAACTTGGCGAAGGTTCGGAAGGACTTGGAGGATACACGGACCAATTTGGAATCCTCCCGCACCCATCTTGACTCCAAAGCCAAGTTTTTTGGATGAAATTCACCTTAGTGCGACCTCCGCTGCCCCCTTGCCTATAGCACTGCGGTGACTTCAAGGGGCTACAACGACATCCTTTCCTAAAGGTGGGACTACAAAGAAGATTCTAGAGTGGATGTCGGCTAACTTTGCGAGGTTGCACGGCATTTTCAATGGTGTGTCGATTTTTGAGCTCGCCTTTGCCGCTACCCGCATGGCGCAGCTTTTGAAATTTGAGGGCTGCGAGCATGTTGAGAGCGTGAAAGTCAAAAAACGCCCATACTCCTTCGGTGCTTTCAATAAGCTTGCTCAAGTATGCCACGACTCGTTGGAGATTTTATGCGAGGAAATTTGGGTCCCCTTTGGCCGGCGGAGGTCGCCAAGACTGCTAGGGCACGGCTTGGGGTGGGGTCCTTTAAGCCTTTCTATTTTTGTTTATTGTTTTTGATAGGTATTTATCTTCGCTTCATTGTGCTATTTGTTGTTGTTTTTTGTAGGCTTCTGGTAAGGCTCTATGCTCGATGCTGGTCCTTCTACGCGGAGGCCGGTGCTAAAAGTGCTGCACCGGAATTTCTCAAGGACCGTCCATCTCGAGGAGGCGGCAAAGCAAGGCGAGGATGCATCACGAGCTTCATCACCGCTACGGAGGAGCCGCTTGAAGAGATGAAGAGGTTTAGATTGCTTTCTAGGTTTTGGTGGCGAGAATTTTGCAAAGTGCCCTTTGTGTAAATATGATGTTAATATTTTAGGGCTAAGTACCGATGATACTTGTAAATATATGACACTCCATGCGCAGGTCTCCAGGAGGTGAGCCTGCGGCCTGGATGAATTGCCTTTTGTGTTTCTACCGTGGCAGCGTCTATGTTGACAGAGATTATTGGAAGTTCCGGCATGATACCATTCCCGATGCGAAGGTGTCCGAAATGTATGAGGACATATTATACTGATTTAGGCGTGTGAGCGGGCGGCCTTTGCCTATGACATAGCTTGGGAGGGACCTCCGCCTAGTTAAATTTTTTTTGTTTTCTAGTTTTGTGCTCCTTTTACGGAGGTTTTAATATACTCTCGCACCTCGCTTGCGAATGTAAAGCTTTATGTGTATGGTCGACAAAAGTTTTTGTTTGACTTAACACTTGTATTACAACACCCTGTTTGCGTACAAGTTGCATCTCCGCTAATTTATATTCATGTGTTACAATCAAAGGTTTTAAGATACCTCCGCTCTTGATGCAGCTTGTTTCCTTCGAATTTCATGGAGGTATGGTGGAGGTTGTGCTTTTTTGCCCTGTTGTCTGCGGACAACCTGGAGTTTGTTGTGCACGTGGATGCTTCATTGTGGCTCTATGCTTCGGGGGATGTTACGAATCTTTACGCGGTCTTCCCCCTCAACATATCCAAGTGTCCTAGGGCTTATGAATCTTTACTCGGTATCAAGTCTTCTTGAGTTGGGTTGGTGGAGGTTTACATCAGCTCCCATGGCGTTTTTGGTGGGGTGGCTTACTTTGTTGAGGGTGTTTCCCATCGCGTGTGATGGTGGGTTAGGGTTTGGTTTTATAGTGCCCTGGGGGGTTTGGCTCATTTACTTGTGTTTATTACATGGTACTTTTGGTAGGTAAGATTATGTAATATAAAAGGGGGGTGGACTCTCCCACTTTGACACGCATTCGAGTTCGAGGGTCCGGTGTTCGCCATGGTTTTACAGCCGCATACTTACTTGGTGATGTGGTTGAGACCGAGTAAGGATTCGTAATGGTGCTGTTGCGGTGGTTCTGGATTCAGGCTTGGTGCTAAAGTTTTGGCCTGCGTCTAAGGACCGTGGTTGCCGCTCTTGAGGAGTTGTTAGTGGGATCTCTAACAGCCGTGGAGCTATCAATTCTTGGCGATGAGTGCGGAGTCTCCGGTGGCTGCCTTGTTTCCTATAAGCGGGGCTTCGGAGCAATTTTGTTGTGCCAGTTCCACTCCTATTGAGCAAGCACATCTCTAGCGTCTGCAGTGTACATGTCCTGTTGTGCTTTGTTGCTGCGGAGGTTTGGGCGGTTGACAGTGGATTCTACTAGACTAGGCAACGATTCCAGGGCTTCTGTTGTTGCCTGCGCGGAGTGAAGCTGTTGCCTATACTCCAATCGATGGCGGCACGCTATCTTCATTGCTTACTGTGCTAACGGAGTTTGCGTTGCTACCAGAACACACATAGCTGTAACTAGCATAGTGTTAAGCACTTTTGGTGCTATGAAGCATTTGTAATCTTCTGCGGAGGTGTCCGCATCTTATGGAATATTAATGATTCCTAGCGGAGCTTTTTTATGTGATCTATGTTTCTATTCATTTTCTGGCTGTGACTTTGCCGTTAGAGGTCATTCCCTGGTTTGAGCCTCCGAGCTCTTGCCAGGGTAGGTCCTCCGCATGTTTGGTACGGGTTGTCGAATAACACGACTTCGTTGATAGCCGCTGGACTGTTATTGATAACTGCGGAGATTGCATACAGAGTATATAAAAATCAGGTAGTTTTTTCATAAATTCTTTGAAAATGCAAAGTGCAACGTGAAGGTGTTTGACTTTTGCAACCTGATGCCCAATGAAAAGCTTGGGTCTTCTTTTCAGGATTTTTTTGCTTACGTAATATGTATCGCGAAGGTTTTCCGCATTTTGCGACTGGTGCCCAGATGTTTTCTAGGACTTTTTCGGGGTTTTTGACTACATGTATTAAGACACGAAGCTTTTTGTACTTTTGCGCACTGGTGCCCAATGAAAAGCTTGGGTCTTTTTTCCAGGATTTTTGAAAATAAAAAGTATTTACATGATCTTCTACGGTAGTTTCTCCACAGATTGCTTTTGGCAAAAGTGTGTGTACCTCACGGAAGCTTCTTGGTTTAAGTCTTCGTCTTTGCTTGTGGCGGAGGCTCTGTCTTGTCCTTTGCTTCACTTGTTGGTAGCTTGTTGCCTTGGTTTTTTGGCTAAGGGTGACTCTTGTGCCGACCACGGTGGGGCGCCAATGTTGGACTTGTGAGTCCAAAGCAAGGGATGAGATCACCACTCAGGTGGTGCCCCGAGGGCGTATGAGGGAAGAATGGCTAAGTGAGGAACTCGATGGTGGGAATACCGGGAGTCACCTTGTATTAATGATCTCACCAACCGTCTTACATGAGAATCAAAGCTCTCTTTTTATAGCCATTGGACACAGCTGGGGTCGTTTGACAAGTTTGCCCATGGCATATTCTCTGGATATCCGCCGCCGTGGCGTCGAGTCAAGGGGCTCCGTCGTCTTTCCTTCTTGCAAACCGCCTCCGTTCGCGGGCCAATTGCCCGGCCCGTTGGGGCGTCGCCCCACCGCGGAAGACGTGTTAGGGTTCGCTTCTACCCCGGGACCTTCGCCTGCTCCCGGGGACGGCATTCTGGACCCTTTGTGCGGAGCTCCTTAGAAGACCTCCGCTTGCTCCTTGAAGTTGGCGCCCGGGACCTCCGCTTATAAAACCTTTCGCTTGCTGCCGGCTGCTTGCTTTGAGGAGGGGCGGAGATCGCAGATACCTCCACCGCTCCGTCCCGGAGCTTCCGCCTGCTACGCGGTAAGGAGCGGAGCCTTCCTCCTTCGCACGTCATCCTTCTCTCCGCGGAGCTTCAAGGCACTAGAGGTTTTGGAGCTGTGGATTCTTCATCCAAAACATCCTACAAAACATCTCTGAATGTGAGTCGGTTTGTTAGTTTTGCCATTTCAAAAGATAACCTCCGCCTACCGCAGGGACCGAGTCCCAACATGTTAGTTGGCTATGACTTGTGAGACAAGTATTGCATTTCATCAATGTAATGGTGTTGGAGACTTTGTAATATGTTTGGAGTGCAAGTGTTGGACACTTTGTGATATGTCCTGAACTGAAATTAGTTGAATATATGCATGTATTGAAATCTGATTGTGTTTTTTTATGCTGGATTGACTTGAAATATGGCTGCATTTGGGATTTGTTCTGGCGGCAGTTCTGGAGTCCCAGAAAACCATATTTCATGAGAGTTTGAACATGTTTCCTGGTGGTGTTGGGCTCCTAGGGAAACAATATTTCGTGAGGGTTGAACATGATGGTGTCTTGCTCTCATGAAATTTATATTTCGTGATGGTTCAAAATTATTTCATGGTGACACCTCCCTCTCATGAAATACTATTTTCCTATGAGCTATGTAACTCTCACGAATTAATTTCATGACGGTGACCTCCACGAAATACTCTCATGAAAAGATCCTTGCAAACCTCGACGACACTGTAATTTTCATGGAGGCAACTCTCATGAAATTTCGCCACTAAAAATAAACTGTGACAGCTAACCCTCATGAAAACTGTATTTTCGTGATCTCATTACCGTGAGAACTAATGTGTGACAGTTGATCGTCATGAATCATTTTCATGAGGGTAAAACCGCATTTCGTGACAATATTTCCACCCTCATGAAATCTCAGGATTCTGGTAGTGACTAGCTGCTCGATGAGATTGACAAACTGATCGACATAGAGGTTTTCATGTTGTTGCAAAAAGTTGACTGAGAAGGAGCTCTTGTTGATCGCGGCAGAATCACTCGTGAATCATGCGCAGAGAATTGGCCATTCTGTGGTGGAGATTTTGGTTTCAGCTAATTGGAACCAATGACGGGCAGGGCCAACAAACTGCATAGTGGAGCACTTAAAACCCAAACAGAAGGGTCTACACGATACATCTACTACACCTATGTAGCAAAGACCCACTAGGGAGTTCTCTGATCCCTGGTTAAGCCACGTCATCGGTAACTGCCCTGCCCCTTTCCACCGTCTGCTCCCGCACCGCCCTCCCCAACCCCCTAACTCATCTCTTCGGCTTCCCCCCACTAACATACAGGCGCATCAAGTGTAATTTATTTCCGCATCAATTCATCAGCCCCATCCTTGTAAAAGCCCCTGCAAGCACCTGGAAACTCAAACATCGCGACCTTTGTACAGTATTTAGGACTTTTGGTTCACGGGGGAGATGCAGAGCACCCCCATCTTACTAACTATGGGAATCAACAAATAAGCATACTGAGATATGCTTTGTTCTATCTATCCTGTAAATTACGATAAGGAGTTTGCTGAGATCACCACAGAGCCAGTCGTTTGCTTGAGTGAATGTTGGTGTATTGATTCCCATAATTTTTCCATGTTAACTGGCAGTGCTTTAACTAACGAGCTTTGTTACCACGCTTTGAATTAACGTGAGCCATCCCATTTGGTCTCGATCCAATGGTCAAAAAGCTAGAGGAACCAAATAGGAGGAACCAAGTGGCGGTAGGAACCACAAGCACCGGAACTGAATTATAATTAATATGGAAGGGTATAATAGTCTTTTTATCGGAAAACGTCGCTGCCGCCGCCGCAGCACTTCCCCGCGCCGTGTTCGTCCGCGCTTGTCGGAGCGCTCCTTCGGGCGCCGCCGTCCCATCCCCAACCCCTCCCTCCCTGGTCCTGCTGCGTAGGCGTCCTCCATAGTCATCGCGCTCGGGTCCTCCTCTTCCTCCTTTGTTGCTGTCGGCGCCGGCTATCGGCTCCTCCTCTGTTGCTTCGGCGGCGGCGTGTACGGCGGGCGTGTGCGTCAACGTGTTAGTGCTGCGGCAAGGTCGGGGTGTTGAAGCAAGCGGACGGGTAGGAGAAGATTGAGAAGGAGCGGATGCACTGCAGCAGCACCGACAAGGCCCTGCGGGTGAGCGTGACGCCCCACTGCGTGGCGACGCCGATGGACGCGCCGGCCGTGAGGACAGCACGGCGATCGCGGCGACGATCACGTTCAGGACGAGGAACCATGTGGCCTCGGAGCCCAGCCACGCCGGCAGCGTCCACCACTCCGCCGTCATCGTCTCGCCCAGCTTTCCGTGAGGACGCGGCCGTTCTTGCCCCTGCTCTCGTTCGATGAACGCGTAAATAAATAAGAAAATGGGACACACACGTACACAACTAGAGTCACTTTTCTCGTTCGATGCAAGGCAACAAGCAAACGGGACTGCGGCCGCCGCAAGGACGCCGCATGCGTGCACGCGGCTAAAAACGGGGCCGTGGAAGCCCGCAAACGAGTATGCGGCGCTTGCGGATGGGAGACGGGCTGTCCGCCGCCGCGCCGTTTGCATAACCACGCGCTCGTTTTCCTGCCGGACCACCTCCAGCAGCTGCAGCCACGGCCAGATACCCACCTCCGGCCAACCCCAGAAGGACCAGTCCGGGAACACGATGTCGAGCGTCAGGGCGTCGCTGCAGTACGGGAACACGGGCAGCGCGTTGGACGACATCGTCGTGGATGTACTGGAAGTAGTCCGGGCACGACGGTGCTAACTCGTCGCCGGGCAGTTGATGCTGTGGCGGCGGCGGCGACGGTGGAGGCTGTGCTGATGTCCCAGGGCATTTCGATCGGTGGCGTCGTCTCGTTGGCGTAGGTGAATGGTATTGATACGAGCGGCGCATGTAGAGTCGCTGTGGCGGCGACGCCATTGCCCGGCGCCGATGCTGGAAGCGTTCGGGGAAGTGCGTGGGTTATGAAAAAGCTGTACTTAGCAAAAGTACTAAATTGCCCCTTAAACTAAAAAATAGGCGGAGGAACCGGCTTAAACACAGATTAACGGGGTTCCTCCCAAGCACCGTAAAAAAATCTCTTAACTATATGAGTGGCTTCTAAAGACGTTTATTTTACCCACAGTTTGTTGCTTCTAAACTTTTCTTTGATGTGTTAATGTGTTAATGTGCATGTAGGTTACAGTTCAGATGGGCAGCGTCATCTTTTTTTTTTTTTTTTTAATTCTCTGAATAGCAGCCAATGAGTTCAGCAAATTGGCTCACATCTCCTAATTCACCAAGGAAGGCCATGTTGTACTTCATGTGAAAGCCCCGTAACTTCTAATTCAAAAGGAACGATTTAAAAGAATTAGGATTTTGTGATTGCACAGGCTGTGCTTGTGATATAGCATATTGCCAGCACTTTTAATTTTCTTTTTTCTCTGCTGACCAATGACTATCCTAGGAATAATATTGACCCCATACATGTTTTTCGGAGTAGCCTGAATAGTGGTAATACTTCGGGGTCTTCCTTGGTCTGCATGGCTTATGGATTTTCAAATACTTCTATTGATAAATATCTTATCAACTGTCAGGACAGGTACTGGCTTCAAGGTTAGAGGTACAAATTTAAGTTCAGAGGCTTTTATTTTATTTATTGTGTATGTATTACTACTATTATGAAATTATTATTCACAATTCCACACACATGGTGTTAAAATCAAGTGTTTTTTTGTATGACTGAGAAGTTAACATCCAGTCAATCTAACATTTATTGTTTTTAATTCTTTGTACAGGTTGCTTCAACAAGCTGGTGCCACAGTATTTCAAACACTATAATACACTTCAGTTACAGGCTTCAATCCAATTCGACCTATAGTAGATATAAGAGCAAGAAACTGAAACACATCAAGTATATATCTTTTGGAGCTGTGATGCCCTGTTCCTTGGAACTGCCATCACCCCGATTAGTGAGGGAGAGCAACAAAAATGAAGGCAAAGGAGTAGAAAGGAATATGTTGCAGCTCTGTTGCCTGCGGTGCTCGCTACTGCTTCTGAGGTCTTGCAGCCTAGAATAGGCAAAAACTCTGTTTTTCGTTTATTAAGTGATCATATTTTTTTCCCAATAGAAACTCATTACTAGATAGTTGTATGTATGAATGAAATATAATCGTTGTAATATTAGTGAGAGGCTGTATTTCTTTCATCGGTTGATTAATATTTGTTCTATGATAAATCCCGTAGCAACATACTAGGCATTTGTCTTCTAATTCTTAGTGGTTTCATCTTCTAATTTTAGTGGTTAATATTTTTAGATTGTTTCTATTTCTCTTATGTGCACCGGCAACGCTGGGAATCCTCCTAGTATCAAAGTAATTTTGAGCACATGTCATCCAATACTGTGGATAGTTACTAGCTTGTTGATGATGAAATATTAAATGTCCAATATAAAAAACAAAAATAAATAAAATAATAAACTAGAGTAAACAAATAAATGAAAGATATTGAATAGAATATTACATATCTATATCAGTCTATATCTATTACTATAAAAGAGCGAAGGAATTGAAGGACACGTGCCCCGATCTCATCCATCGGATTTGTTTGATTTCCCATCTAACGGTTATGTCGGAGGGACGACCTTAGGTGCCAGCGTGTTTCCCCTTGGCATAGAACCTACTGGCACGCAGCCCCGTGCGGCTCCGTGCGAAACACATCTCCTACCTCCACGGCATTGCGAACCATCACGCCGCTTCTGTGTTCCCTATTACCCACCCCCCGCCCGCCATCATCCTTCTCGTTTCTTTCCCCTCCCCTCCCGACGCATGATGCTGCCCCGCCCTGGCGCGGGGGCATCCCATAACCGCTGAGTCGCCCGCTCCGCATCCGTCATTGCTGTTGCTTGTGGCCGCCCAGGTTGAAGCGCCGACGATAGACCGTCCCCTCGACCACGCGGCTGATGCGGCACACCGCGGCAAAAGTTCACACTCGACGACGACGGCGAGCGTTGTCGCGGCCGCCAGCAAAAAGGGTCTCCAGGTTGAAGCGCCGAGCAAGGAAGGACGGTCCTCGATTTACGCTGCTGCGCCAGCAGCACCGACAACCGCGTATACCCACGTTCCTTTTTCTGTTGTGAATGAATCACCACGCCGATCCGCCTCCGTGGTCGCTGGTGGTGCTGCCCCGGCTTGTCCGAGCGAAGACGGAGGCAGAACGATATCTGTCGCGAGATCATAATTAATCACCGGGCCTCGCGCGGAGTGGAGGTTCCCGCACATAGGCTCCTCTGGCGAAAAAAGGAAACTTATGAACAGCAAAGGTTACTTCTAAGTTTTAAGCAAAGGTAAATCAACTTAATGCTTATAAGTCACCCCTGCTTATAAGTTAGTGGTGTTTGGCAAAATAAGTCACTTATTTCAGTTTTTAACTTATAAGTTGTTGACTTATTTGGAACCAAACATGGCCTTAATTTGATCTACTAATAAAATACTATAATCTGGTGTTTGGTCCAAGTCATTCACCGGTGGTCACCAACAACTGTAGGTAACATGGTATAGTCGGGGTCCTCTTCGGGGGCCGGTTCGCCGGCGCTGGACATCATGGGCTTTTTGAACTCGCGCCGGTCCTGCCGTGGGACCCTAACGGCGCCAGCGTTGGTCTGGGATGAGTGTCTCTGGGGCTGTAGCCTGCAACATCATATTTTTATATATTTTCTTTTTCACAGGAAAATGCTGCTTGATTCAACTTTATATTGTATTAGAAGGAAGTTGTTTATGATGAAAAGGTGAAGTCAGCTTGCTTGCAAGATTAGCAGATATTGTATTGGTCATGAGAGGTTGTATGCTTCATTTATTTGCTGCTTTTAGTGTGTAAGCAAACCTTTTTCTCATTCTTGACGAATTTAGCAAAATAGCATGCACAATCGTTGCTTATCAATTTTCTTTGTTTGCTGATTTGAAGATTGTTCTCATGATGTCAGACAAAAACCGCATTAAAGCGATATGTGACATCGTGAATTGGGGCTATTCTCTACTCTATATTTTCGTGTTTTCCCGGAAAATCCCAACAATCCTTTTTTACAAGTGTGATTGGTATGTCCTTGATCTAACATCCCGTATTTTTCATGTTTGGGATTTAGGCAACTGTTTATCATTCAGTTATATTATATTTCAAGATAATGTGGTTGTATAATTGTGGAAGTATGGAAACCGTCGTGCACTTTAGTTCAGTCTCTACTTCAGTTCTATTTATATCCACTATCATCTCTACTTGATTTCAGTCACATATTTTATTATCTCCTACTCCTATATAAGATGAACATGATATTGGTGGACACAACGACGATGAGTTACCAAAAAAAAAAAAAAAGGCATTACTGTTCCTCTTGTTGTTTGAATTGTTGTAATAGAAGCAAGGAAGAAGAAGAAAGAAGCGCACTGTCCATATGATAAGCTGAGCCATGTTCAAACGGTCTGCTCTGACCGAATGCTTTCCGAGGAGAATCGGGCGGCAGCTGCTGGGCCGGAGGAGGATGATGGCGTCGTTCCTTGCCAGAGCAGATGACGGTGTCCATGATGACGGTGTCCTGACCCTGACCCCAACGTACGGGCAGTGGATGCAGAGGTGGGAGACGGCCAAAGGGGGCGCCTATGCGCGTGATCGCCCGTTCTTACGGATGTCGTCGCCGATGTACGCGATAGAGAGATGGAGCGGATTGCGTCTTGGGCGGGTAGGACCAACGGGTTTGAGGACACGGTAACGATGAACGTTCCCTGGGTCGCGGTCATCCGGACGCCGCCGGCCAGACTGCTTTCATCACGATTCGCCGGTCAGGTTTCCGGCAGATTTCCTGTCCAACTTTTGGCGATTACTCTGGCCGAGTCGTATCGTATTGATATCATCATAGTCCGGCGGGGCTAATCGGGCCGGTATGTGACTGTGTGATATCAAGGCCCAACCAATACGGGCCGGTGGACGCGGACCCTAGTGGGCCCTAGCCCGATGCTACAAACAAGACGTTTATTGCTAGGCAGTCCACAATACTGTTTTTTAATAAAAAAGTCCGCAATTCCGTTCCGTTGGGCGGTGTGTGTCCTACTCTTAGCTTGGACTACATGTGCAGCTTGGCTGATTGTTTTGAAGCAGTTTAGAAGACCAGTTGCAGAACAGCACTTCGCGGAGGTGGTAGCAATCCTGTGTTAGAAATCAGCTCTTTTTTTTTTTTTTTTTTTTTGAAACGAATCGACAGAGAGCTGCCGATTATATTAAAAAGAAGAATCCCAGATTGGGAGGTACAACGAAGCAACACCAAAGAAAGAAAAACCAACTAAACTCATCGGGTTGGATTGGGACATCAACACGGGTTACCACTCATCGGCCGGTCGGATTGGGACCTCAACACGCCAAGCCTCTATACAAACACTGACGAGAAAACAAAAACAATCGCAACCTCACCCACAAAACCGCACACATGCGTCGCCGAAAACCACCGACGGAATCCGGGGCGCCAAAGGCAAACAAAGGGGCGCACACCACCACACCGAAGGCCACCGCCAGGTAGGACCCTTCGCCGCAAAGATCGCCGCAACAAAGCCGCCCATCCGAATGAATGAAACCCCGAGACCGAGCCTCCCACAACGCCGGGGCCTCGCCACATCCGCCGTTGGACTCCTCTCTCCTGTGCACGGGGGGCCTCCCTCACCACGCCCGCCACAAGGCTCCATGCTCCGGTCTCGTTTCAAAGGTTGCCGCCAAACAACGAGCAAAGATGCCCCACCCACGAAAGATCATCTTCAAGCTACCGACCGTAGGTCGACGTCCCCCTCGTAGCCCCTCCACGCAAAAGACCGCCGCCATCCGATAGACCAAGGTTGTCGCCATGCGCCATCTTCCGACGTTGTACCCACACCGGTGGTTCGAGCCATGTTGAAATAACCCGCCGCGATCCGCCGGTGAAGCCGAAAGTCGTCCTTATTGCCGTTGCCGCAAGCTGCCGTCCAAAGACGTAGTCCCGCATTTGACCGCCATTGCTTGCTGAGTAACGCCGACCCGCGGTCGTCCGTCTGCTGTTGGTATCTTTTATTGCATAATATTAATAGTCAACTAAACATGAAATAAGGGCTTAAAATAAATATCAATATAGTTTAGGGGCCTGACTAAGAGAATTCCATGAGTTTTGGTGATTTATATATTTTTAGGGATTAAACAGGAAAAGGCCAGAGTTTACGAGCCATACAATGTAAAAGACTTATCAATGAAGCAACTCAACTTGGCTGCCATTTAAAGAACACTCTAGAAGATCGAGGTAAGACGAGGCCCCGAAGGTGAGACCCACCGGCATAGGCCCAAAGACGGCCGAGCTAGGGGGGCCAGGTCGGCCAAGCTCTAGCCCCACCTATCAGCCTCTAGCTTCTTATGTCGTTTCACCACCGCCATTGAGGAGAGATCTAAGCCCTTGATTAAATGGTCACAGCTATCACTTTGTATTTTTTCCAAGAATCATCCAACCACATGGCCTATTTCGGCCCATTTCTCCTACAACCGGCGTTGGCTCCTCCCCCAATGGCCGATTATATGCGTCCGAACGACTACGGCATCTTCGCCATTCGGCTAGCCACCTAAGATGTCACTCTCCCCATAGAAAAAATGGTCACAATTATCACTTTCTATTTTTTTCATGAATTGTCCTACCACATGGTCTATTTTGGCCCGTTTCTTCTACAACCGGCGCCGGCTCCTCCCCAAATGGCCGATTTTATATGCGTCCGAACCACCACGGCATCTTCGCCATTCGGCTAGCCACCCTCACGATGTCACTTCGCTCTATGGAAAAAATAGTCCACGGCTATCACTTTCTATTTTTTCCATGAATTATCCTACCACACGGCCTATTTTGGCCCTGTTTCTTCTACAACCCGGCGCCGGCTCCTCCCCAATGGCCGTTTATATGCATCCAAACCACTTCTGGCATCTTCGCCATCTAGCTAGCCACCTACGATGTCACTCTCCCCATGGAAAAAATGGTCACCACTATCACTTTCCATATTTTCGATGAATTATCCAACCACACGGCCTATTTCGCTCGTTTCTTCTACAACCGGTGCGGCTCCTCCCCAATGGCCGTTTATATGGGTCCAAACCACTTCGCATCTTCACCATTCGGCTAGCCACCTACAATGTTATCCGGTCCGCAAGGAAAAAAACGGTCACAGCCTATCACTTTCTATTTTTTTTCTAAGAATTATCCTACCACACGGCCTATTTCAGCCCGTTTTCTTCTACAACCGCACCGGCTCCTCCCCAATGACTGTTTATATACGTCCGAACCATATCTGCCATCTTTGCCATTCTGCTAGCCACCTATGATGTCACTCTCCCCATGCAAAAAATGGTCACAGCTATCAATTGCTATTTTTTCCATAAATTATCCTACCACACGGCCTATTTTAGCTTGTTTCTTCTATACCCGGCGCCGGCTCCTCCCCAATGGCTGTTTATATGCCTCGA
The DNA here is from genome assembly GCA_015847255.1 of Hyparrhenia diplandra. Lineage (NCBI taxonomy): Eukaryota > Viridiplantae > Streptophyta > Magnoliopsida > Poales > Poaceae > Hyparrhenia > Hyparrhenia diplandra. Next base: position 835,460 of record JADLZK010004743.1, read on the forward strand.
ACCGCCGACATCTTTGCCATTCGGGCTAGCCGCCCACGATGTCACTCTCCCCATAGAAAAAATAGTCATAGCTATCACTTTCTATTTTTTTCCATAAATTATCCTACACACGGCCTATTTTGGCTCATTTCTTCTCAGAACCGACGCCCGCTACTCCCCCGATGGCCATTTATATGCGCCCAAACCACTTCTTGCATCTTCACCATTCGGCTAGCCACCTACAATGTCACTCTCCCCATGGAAAAAAATGGTCACGCCTATCACTTTCTATTTTTTCCATGAATTATCCTACCACACGGCCTATTTCGAACGTTTCTTCTACAACCGCAGATCGGCTCCTCTCCCAATGGCCGTCTATATGTGTCCGAACTACTTTTGGCATCTTTGCCATTCGCTAGCTACTCACGATGTCACTCTCCCCACGGAAAAAATGGTCACAGCTATCACTTTTTTTTTTTTTCCATGAATCATCCTACCACCACGGCCTATCGCCGCCCATTTCATACGCAGAACCCAGCGCCGGCTCCTCCACCAATGGCCATTTATATGCGTCCGAACCAACCTACCGGCATCTTCGCCATCTGGCTAGCCACCTATGATGTCACATCTCCCCATGGAAAAAAATAGTCACTGCTATCACTTTCCATTTTTTTCCATGAATTATCCTACCACACGGCATATTTTGGCGCGTTCTTCTATAACCGGCGCCCGGCTCCTCCCACAGACGAGCCGGGGAATTGGCTTTGGGTATGCAAGTACAAGAGAGGGTGCTGCCGCATTCTTTTGTCGGGCGCCGGCGCCCACGGGCCGCCCGCCGGCGCACCGGCACCGACGGCCGGCGGCTCCTTTCTTTGGCGGCGGCCAGCCCGCTAGCCTCGCTGAGGGGGCCGCCAGCGCTAGCGACCCTAGTTGGCGAGGGGGCGAGGCAGAGCGGAGAAGGGGGGGGAAAGGGCGAGATGCCCCGCCGGGCGGGCCGAGTTGGGGGAGGACGCGGAGGACGCTAGGACGAAGGTGATGTCAAACATTGCGCGCTGCACAGAGATGGCTTGGTCGTCTACTCGAAGCAAGGCCACAACGACGCAATTTGGGGTTCCTTCCGTGGTGGGCTCCTAGAAAGGCAATTGGACATGGCCCATTAGCTATATTGGCACTAGGAGTTAGAATTACGTATAAATAACAGGATATATATGTATACAAATTGTTTTTTTCCTCACAAAACTTGGGTATGCCTTGGCATCTGGGGGCATACCGCGGCGCCGTCGGTGCTCCTCCCCAATGTCCGTTTATATGCGTCGAACCACTTATGGCATCTTCGCCATTCGGCTAGCCACCTATGATGTCACTCTCCCCATGAAAAAATGGTCACAGCTATCACTTTCCATTTTTTCCATGATTTATCCTACCACACGGCCTATTTCAGCTCGTTTCTTCTACAACCGGCGTCGGCTCCTCCCCCAATGGCCGTTTATATGCTTCCAAACCATACGGCATCTTCGCCATTCGGGCTAGAAGCCACCCACGATGTCACTCTCCCTATAGAAAAAACAATCACAGCTATCACTTTCCATTTTTTCCATGAATTATCCTACCACCACACGACCTATTTTGGCTCGTTTCTTCTACAACCGGCGCCGGCTTACTCCCCAATGGCCATTTATATGCGTCCAAATCACCGGCATCTTCACCATTCGGCTAGCCACCTATGGTGTCACTCTCCCTAAGGAAAAAACGGTCGCAGCTGTCACTTTCCATTTTTCCGTGAATTATCCTACCACACAGCCTATTTCGGCCCGTTTCTTCTACAACCGGTGCCGGATCCTCCCTTAATGGCCGTTTATATGCGTACAACCCATACGGCATCTTCGCCATTCAGCTAGCCACCTAAGATGTCACTCTCACCATGAAAAAAATGGTCACAACTATCACTTTCCATTTTTTCCATGAATTATCCAACCACACGGCCTATTTCGCCCGTTTCTTCTACAACCCGGCGCCCGCCTCCTCCCCAATGGCCGTTTATATACATCCAAACCACTTCTGGCATCTTCGCCATTCGGCTAGCCACCTACTATGTCACTCTCACCATGGGAAAAATGGTCACAGCTATCACTTTCTATTTTTTCCATGAATTATCCTACCACACGGCCTATTTTGGCCCGTTTCTTCTACAACTGGCGCCGGCTCCTCCCCCAATGGCCGTTTATATGTGTCCGAACCACTTCTGGCATCTTTGCAATTCAGCTAGCCACCTATCATGTCACTCTCCCCATGGAGAAAATGGTCACAACTATTACTTTCTACTTTTTCCATGAATTATCCTACCACACGGCCTATTTTGGCCCGTTTCTTCTACAACCGGGGCCGGCTCCTCCACAAATGGCCGTTTATATGCGTCCAAACCACTTTTGGCATCTTCGCGGTTTGGCTAGCCACCTATGATGTCACTCTCCTCATGGAAAGAATGGTCACAGCTATCACTTTCCATTTTTTTCCATGAATTATCCTACCACACGGCCTACTCCAGCCCGTTTCTTCTACAACCCGGTGCCGGCTCCTCCCCAATGATTTGTTTATATCGCGTCCGAACCACATCCCGCCATCTTCGCCATTCGGCTAGCCACCTATGATGTTACTCTCCCCATGGAAAAAATGGTCACAAGTATCACTTTCCATTTTTTCATGAATTATCCTACCGCACGGCCTATTTTGGCCGATTTCTTCTACAACCCGAGACCGGCTCCTCCCCCAATGGCCGTTTATATATGTCTGGCATCTTCACCATTCGCTTGCCACCTACAATGTCACTCTCCCCTTAGAAAAACGGGTCACAGCTATCACTTTCTATTTTTTCCATGAATCATCCTACCACACGCCTATTTCGCCCGTTTCTTCTACAACCGGCGACCGGCTCCTCCATCAATGGCCGTTTATATGCATCCAAACCACTTCTAGCATCTTTTGCCATTCGGCTAGCCACCTATGATGTCACTCTCCCTAAGGAAAAAACGGTCGCAGCTATCACTTTCCATTTTTTCCATGAATTATCCTACCACCACGACCCCTATTTCGGCCCGTTTCTTCTACAACCGGCACCGGCTCCTCCCTCAATGGCCGTTTATGTGTGTTCGAACCACCTCTGGCATCTTCGCCATTCAGCTAGCCACCTAAGATGTCACTCTTGCCACGAAAAAAATGGTCACAGCTATCACTTTCCATTTTTTCCATGAATTATCCTACCACACGGCCTATTTCGGCGTTTCTTCAACTACACGCCCCTCCTCCCCAATGGCGTTTATATACGTCCAAACCACTTCGGCATCTTCGCCATTCTGGCTAGCCACCTACTATGTCACTCTCCCCATGTGAAAAATGGTCCACGGCTATCACTTTCCATTTTTTCCATGAATTATCCCTACCACACGGCCTATTTTGGCCCGTTTCTTCTATTAACCGGCGCGGTTCCTCCCCAATGGCCATTTATATGTGTCGAACCACTTCGGCATCTTTGCCATTCTGCTAGCCACCTCACGATGTCACTCTCCCCATGGAGAAAACGGTCACGGCCTATTACTTTCTATTTTTTCCATGAATTATCCTACCACATGGCCTATTTTTGGCCCGTTTCTTCTACAACCGGTGGCTCCTCCACAAATGGCGTTTATATGCGTCCAAACCACCACGGCATCTTATTTTGTTTGGCTAGCCACCTATGATGTCACTCTCCTCATGGAAAAAATGGTCCACAGCTATCACTTTCCATTTTTTCCATGAATTATCCTACCACCACGGCCTATTTCAGCCCGTTTTCTTCTACAACCGCGCCGACTCCTCCCCAATATTTGTTTATATGCATCTGAACCACATCGCCATCTTTTTGCCATTCGGCTAGCTACCTATGATGTTACTCTCCCTTGGAAAAAATGGTCACAAGTATCACTTTCCATTTTTTCATGAATTATCTACCAGAACTCGCCTATTTAGGTAGATTTCTTCTACAACCTTGGCTCCCTCCCCAATGGCCATTTATATATGTCTGTCATCTTCACCATTCGGCTAGCCACCTACAATGTCACTCTCCCCTAAAAAACGGTCACAAAACTATCACTTTCTATTTTTTCCATGAATCATCCTACCACACGGCCTATTTTCGCCCTGTTTCTTCTAGCCAACCGGCGCCGGCTCCTCCATCAATGGCCGTTTATATGCATCCAAACCACTTCTAAAATCTTTTGCCATTCGGCTAGACACCCATGATGTCACTCTCGCATGGAAAAAATGGTCACAGCTATCACTTTCTATTTTTGCATGAATTATCCTACCACACGGCCTATTTCGGCCCGTTCCTTCTACAACCGGGCGCCGGCTCCTCCCCAATGGCCGTTTATATGCATCCAAACCACTTATGGCATCTTTGCCATTTTTAGCCGCGTCACGATGTCACTCTCCCCATGGAAAAATTTCCACGGCCTATCACTTTCTATTTTTTTCCATGAATTATCCTACCACATGGCCTATTTTCATTTCGTTTCTTCTACAACCCGCGCCCGGCTCCTCCCCAATGGCCGTTTATATACCTCTGAACCATTCGGCTTTTTGCCATTTGGCTAGCCACCTACAATGTCACTCTACCCATGGAAAAAATGGCCACAAGCTACCACTTTCTATTTTTGCATGAATTATCCTACCACACGGCCTATTTCAGCTCGTTTCTTCTACAACCGGTGCGGCTCCTCCCCAATGGCCGTTTATATGGGTCCAAACCACGCCGGCATCTTCGCCATTCAGCTAGCCACCTAAGATGTCACTCGCCATGAAAAAAAAATGGTCTAGCAGCTATCACTTTCATTTTTTTTCCATGAATTATCCTACCACACTGCCTATTTCGCCCGTTTCTTCTACGGTGGCTCCTCCTCCCCTATGGTGGTTTATATGTGTCCAAAACCACCTTCGCATCTTTGCCATTGGGTAGCCACCTAAGATGTCACTCTCCCCACGGAAAAAATGGTCACGACTGCCACTTTTCCATTTTTTTTCATGAATTATCATACCACACGGCCTATTTCGCCCGTTTTCTTCAAGAATCCGCGCGGCTCCGCCCCCCAATGGCCGTTTATATGTGTCCGAACCACTACGGCATCTTTGCCGTTTGGCTAGCCACCTACTATGTTACTCTTCCCACGGAAAAAAACAAATCCACAGCTATCACTTTCTATTTTTTCCATGAATCATCCAACCACACGGCCTATTTCGCCCGCTTTTTCTTCAACCCGTGGCTCCTCCATCAATGGCCGTTTATATGCATCCAAACCACTTTTAGCATCTTTGCCATTTGGCTAGCCACCTATGATGTCACCCTCCGCATGGAAAAATGGTCACACAGCTACGACTTTCTATTTTTTCCATGAATTATCCTACCGGGACGTCCTATTTCGGCCCGTTTCTTCTACAACCGGATGCGGCTCCTCCCCCAATGGCCATTTATATGCGTCTCGAACCACTTCTAGCATCTTCGCCATTTGGCTAGCCACCTACCATGTCATCTCTCCCCTTGGAAAAAACGGTCACAACTATCACTTTCCATTTTTTCCATGAATTATCCTACCACACAACCTATCTCGGCCTGTTTCTTCTACAGCCGGGCGCCGGCTCCTCCCAATGGTCATTTATATGCATCTGAACCACTTCTAACATCTTCGCCATTCGGCTAGCCACCCACGATGTCCTCTTCCCATGGAAAAATGGTCATAGCTATCACTTTCTATTTTTCCATGAATTATCCTACCACACGCCTATTTTTCGCCCATTTCTTCTACAACCCGCGTAGGCTCCTCCCCAATGGCTGTTTATATGTATCCAAACCACCGACATCTTCGCCATTTGGCTATCCACCTATGATGTCACTCTCCCCATGGAAAAAACTTTCACAGCTATCACTTTCCATTTTTTCCATGAATTATCCTACCACACGGCCTATTTCGGCTTGTTTCTTCTACAACCCGGCGTCGGCTCCTCCCCAATGGCCGTTTATATGTGTCCAAACCACTTCGGCATCTTTGCCGCTTGGCTAGCCACCTACGATGTAACTCTCCCCATGGAAAAACGGGTCACAAATTGTCACTTTTTATTTTTTCTATGAATTATCCTACCACCACGGCCTATTTCAGCCCGTTTCTTCTACAACCGGCTGAAAGGTCCTAGATGCCTAGAGGGGAGTGAATAGCCTAATAAAAATTCTACAAACCACTAAGATAAAATTGATTAGTAAAACAAAAGGCTATAATGCAATTTTGCCTTGTTTCACAGTGTTGCAAGCCTCCTATTCCAACACGTCTAGTTGCTATGATCTCTAACCACACACAAAGGCTATGTCACTACTTTTACAAGTAGTGAGCGAGCTAAGCAACTAAATAAGAGTGCTACACAAGCTACACTAGTACAAGGTAAACAACAAGTAAAAGCTAGATGATGAGATGACTTGTCATACCGACATGTAGAGGCAATGATCCAATCACCGTGTCGAGGATGAGCCAATCACCGGAAGTAGACAATCAATCACAATGGAGATGCCAATCACCAAGAGAATGAACAAGTTAATTAGTTCACCCGGAGTTCACTTGTGCACCGACAAGCTAATCTCTGATTGTGTCGACCAACACCTTGGTGGTTCTTGGACTAGACAGTGACCCTCGCTAGCTGGCCCCTTGGGCTCTCAAGACCCCACACACAAGTGCGGTAACTCAATGACACGTGCAATATATTAAAGTAGCAATTTGTCGCCGATGAGGAAGCTCAAGAATCTCTCACAAATCAACCGGAGGTGGCCAAAAATAATCACCAACTATTGGGTAAATAATCTGGCCAACACTTTATTGATGGAAAATGGTTTACAAAGTGGCCATTCCACATTCCCAATACAAAAGATGCCGGGGGTATTTCTAGGCCCCCGGCTTTGGAATTCGATAGAAAGTTAAAGTTTACAAGTCATCTCTCGCTTCTATCAACTTCCAAAAAGTTGTCTTCATCAACTTCGCTCCGTGGTATCCGAAATGTTGATTTTCCTCAAGAACCCGATCTCGATAAATCGGACGAAGCTCCTTCGCTGTCATCTTCACCGGCTTCGCTTGATGTCTTGTTTGCCAACTTTCTATCTTCATCCTTTTCCTTGCAAAGTCTTTCTTACGAAGACACCTTCGCCGTCTTTTGATAGAAAAGTTCTCATCAATCTTGTTTTATCTTCACGAAGCTTCTAACGCCAAGTCACCTTCGGCATATCCTTTTCGATATTTTCCTAAAACTTCAAAGATTTGGGGACGATGTTTTATATAAACAAAGTTAGTTCCCAACGGCCCCTCGTGGGCGAAGGCCGACCTCAAAGGCATGAAACCCACAAAAAAGTTTTTACCAAACTTTGCGTATACAAAACGCCGTCCCAAACTTTGAAATTGGACTTCTTTGAAAGGTTGTTTAACTTCGCTTATTATTATTATTATTATTTTTACAACGGTTAGTTAGACTAGTTGACCATGATGGTCTATAAATAGCTAAGCACCCCCCTATTTTTCTTATCTTTGCGAAGAGGAGACACTCGGTGAAATTTTTCTTAGCGGCCAAGACCTGTTTTTGTGAAGTCGATCCATATTATTGACTTGCGAAGCTTATCTGGCGAAGCTAAACTTTGAAATTTTTTGAGGAACTTTTCTTTTGCAAGACTATTGCTTCTGTAAAGGTAAATTCTTGCGGAGACAAATTTTTTTTTAGAATTTTTCTTGTTTTGCTTATATTTTTTATTTTTTAGATGACTGATGAACAGAGGATTCTGGGAGAAATGAAGAAAATTCGGATGAAGGCCTCAGCGATGTTAGTGCCTCTGTTTCTGAGTTGGTGCCAGATGACTGTTACTCTTATCATTTTGGTAAGAGTAAAATGAAGGCTTCGGATTATGAAGAGCTTGAGAGAAATGGAATTTTGAAGAAAGATTACTACAGACCTGGCTGGTGCAAATGAGACAGAGGCGGAAGCCTAAGGTCGATGAATGTATAGTTTACAAAGATTTTTTTTTACAGCTGGACTTCGGTTCCCTTGTCAAGATTTCCTCGGAGGAAGTTTTGAAGGCTTACGATATTGAGATTCACCATCCGACTCCCAACGCCATTGTTCGATGCTGTCGTTTTATTTGGGCCGTTCGTAGTCAAGATGTCAAACCTGATATTGATGCTTTCTTATGCTCGCATGAGCTTCATTGTCGCATCGCAACAATATGATTGATAGCAAGAAAGTAACTTATTAATTTGGATGTTGTAGCTTTTAAGACCTGCTTTCGGGGCGTAAGCAAATATCTCTAGCCGCTAAGAACAAGTGGGCTGATGGATGGTTCAAGTTTTTGGTTTTACCATAAGGTTCCTTTTTGTTGAAGAGCGTGATGGAAAGAAGAAAATTGTGAAGAGGTACCCTTTGGCTGCAAAGATGCATACTGGGAATTTGTTATCAAACCTAATAGTCAAGTACCAAAAGTGCTAGTGAATGTTTGAAAGCATTTAAACTTGCCGCTTTTTTACAAAGTACTCGAGATCTTGTTGAGGAGTACAATCGCTTGTAGAGTTTGGCCGCTTTGTCGAGGTTGGAACATTGTTCATTTTCATACAAAAGAAATTTGTGGCAAAATTATAAATATCCGGTCGAGAGATTGTTAAGCCCGGCCGAAGTTTTTGAATGATGGGGACTTCGTTGAAGCTATTGAGAATAAAGCTTGTGAGTTGCTCGGGAAATATATTTCTAAGGAGAAAACTTTGATGGATGAGTGTTTGGGTGCAGATTATGTTAGGTTGAATCGCGTTTTTGCGATTGGCAATATAACTTATAAGAAGCCGCCCTCCTCCCGCTTACTCTCTTCCAAAGATGAGAAAAATGCCGAGAGATGAGTGTTGGCATTTATTAAGTGCTAAAAGAATATGAAGGATTCGCGCAGTTTACGTAACACCTACCATTGTAGCTTTTCCCTAGGGATGAGTATTCTAGAGTATCGTATCCACAGGGAAGCTTTTAGCTAGTGATTCTAATAAGTCACTAGCCATGCATCCACTAACTTAGCAAACCACTAGACTATAGTGATGGGGTAAATGTTAGAGGATAAGTAATATAAAACAATAATAAACTACCTAAGATGCTAAGGAATAACTAAACTAATCAAGAGGTCAAAGAGAGTTCAAAGTTCCTATGTTCTTCTCTATTACTAAGGTTCTATGATAGCAATTACACTATTACACTTTGGAGCAGCAAGTCCGTCCCAACTCTCAAACAAGACGGGGAAGAAAGTAGTTGGGAGAAGGTTGCCAAAAGCTCTACGAAAACACTAACCCGAACGTGGTGGATTACACGGGCCTTACAGAGTTTTGCCACCCCTCGGGGCTACCACAACTAACCGTGGGATTGGCGCAACTCCAGGTAAACCACCAGCCTAGATACCAAGTCTATTCTATTGATTACAACTCTAGCTACCGCGAATAACTAGAGCCCTCAATACGGCGGAGATCCCATGCAATAACATAACAACTATACTTAACCATATAAAGAAAAGTATATAGTAATAGAAAAGATAAATATATATAAATCACAAGTCATCTAAAGATAAGATATGAAACATACCAAACTCTGAGACATCTCCGTGAACCAAAGTGTAGTTCAACTCTCCTTAGTCTTGATTAGATCTAAGTTAGATCTAATCTACTTCTAATTATATGTCTAATCTACTTCTAGTTACATTGTTAATCTTCTTCTAATCTACATCTAATTCACTAATCCCGGAGAGAGGTTATCCTTACATGGGACACCTCTACAACCGAAAGACTAATGATTAGAATGAGAATAGAATGAATTAGGGTTTCACCCCCGGGTCGGGGTCTTCTTATATAGGCTTTGGCAATGAACGATGACCATTGGATCAAACCGACCTTGGCAATCTGTAGATACAACCTCAATGTCGGTGGTAAACCGACATACAAAGCCGAGCCCGATTGGCTCAGCCCGACGCCGCCAGATCGATTTAGGCCGGGGCCGCTGCCCCCCGTGGCCTCTCGGTCTCCCGTTTGTTCTCCGTGTCTTCTCGTATCTTCTAGAGTGTTTTAGTCCACTTTTTCGGTCGAGTTGCTTCACGATCAAGTTTGGTCTTCATATGCCTTGTATATTCCGTAACCTTCTCCATTATTCTCTGCAATTATCTATTAAGTCCCTCGAAAGTCATAAATCACCAAAGCTCGTGGAATTATGTTAGTTAAACCCTAGTCTATGTTGATATTCAAATTATGCCCTTTTTTTCCATGTTTAGTTGACTAGTAAAATTATATGCTATAACAGTGTGTCAACAAGTTCCCCTCAAGCTTACCCTCTTGCTAGTCTCTTAGCAAGACACATGATATTATTTTAAACTACTTACTTGATCGAGTTGCTACAACGCTATCACACCTTTAAAGTACACATGCTTTCAAACAAAATTTCTCTCCAGATAAAGATAAACTTTTTAAAGCTTCAACTTATTCAAATACCTCTTACATTTTGGTGCTTATATCTTTTCTTCATTCTTGGTAATTGAAAGATAGAACAGTCAAGTCAAGCACTAAATCTCAAACTCTTTTTTGATCAACTGTCCTTCTCGAGTTTTTTGCTAGTTTTTCAAATAAAACTCAAAGTTCCTCAAGATGACTTTCTCTCTAATCTCTCATATGTAGTATTTGTGGATCCTATTTAAGGCAATAAGGTAGTGTTGCCTGTCTCTCATATTATGTAATTTTGGCTTAAGGCAATAACACACTATGCCTTCTTCTCTCTCACCTTACATTTAATGGTTTATATATGTGGAGCTCATAGGTAGAAAAAATAATTTATTTACTTACTAAGCATATATTGTAAATTCAAGCAATGGATCCAAAGATACAAGTCACACCGATCAAGTGGTGCATGTGTATGGTGGATAGAATATATATGATATGGAATAAAGTATGTAATGAAGTGAATAGAATAGATGAGAAATCTTACTTTTGCTCCTTTGAGGAATCTTCTCTTTGATTTTGGAAACTTTATAGAGAACCTGGGTTGTATCTTTTTTTTCCTTTTCTTTTTTTTTTTTTTTTTTATATAGAGAGGTGGGCTCTCGCCGGCCCTAGACTTTTTGTCTTTTATTTCCTCTCTTTAAAGATGTGGGTTCTACTTTTCACCCTCGGACACTTGTCCATTTTTCATCTTTATTTTTAGAGATGTGGGCTCTACTAAGCCCTCGAACACTTGTTCATTTTTCATCTCTTTTTTAGGAGGTAGGCTCTATTTCGCCTTAGGACTTTTGTCCATTTTTCATCTCCTTCTTTTTTTTAATCTACAACCTGTGATCTCTTTTGCAATAACTTTTGAGAGGTATAAATGATGGAGCTTTTTTGTAAGATATTGGCTAGCAATGAATGAGTGGATGGGTATAGGGAATAATTTTGGTTGCTCTCCCCGATAGGAGTAGAACATTTTTATTGGCTAGAATGAATGAATGTAATGGATCGGTGGAGTGGAGTGCATATGATCAGCATGACAAGTTTCTAAGGGTTGAACAAACTCAATGCAAAGCAAGCAAAGCATATATATATATATATATATATATATATATATATATATATATATATATATATATTTTTTTTTTTAAAAAGGTTTTCCTAATCTAAATAGCATGTATATATATGGCTGTGGTAGGAGGTTCACACTCTTGTCACAGGGAACTTATCATGTGCATTTTCAATTTTCACAAAATAAATCTCCCGTAAATCTAGTATCACTAGGAGTAAGATCAAATAGCAAAATGGACTATCATATATCATATCCATCAATTACCTAGACTTTAGAGCAAGCATTTGCATCCCATAAGTTTTAGGTTTAGAGTAAATACAAAGTGATTTTGCAAATGGAGCTCAAGAGAAATTAAGCTTGAAAGCTAGGTACTAGAAAAAATATAACAACGAGCAACTATTCATCATCTCCTTGTTGGCCATTTTTAAGGTTCCTTTTAGTTGAGTAAAGTAAACTTTAGTGTGCACTCTCTTGATTCTTTTATTCACTCTCTAACAAAAGACTTATTGACTATTAGACTTTTACTAAGACTAGACTCTAAACAAACTTTTATAGCAAACAAAATTTTTAACTAATAATATATATATATATATATATATATATATATATATATATATATAGATAGATAGATAGTAAGATACTTATACGGATAACGGGGGTTGCACTCCCCAAAGCCGGATGTTGACATAATCTTCAATGTTCTTGATAGTTGGAAGTAGAGATGAATAGTGATGGTGGCTGATTGATCTTCTTTAACGCTAAACACCATATGTGTCATGTCTCTCTTCCTTGGGATCTGTTGAACTCAAATAGACAACAAAAAAAACTAGTGGAACTTGATTAGCCGTTAGGGGTTAGCCCACGTTGCTTTTATGCTGTCGAAAATCTTTAAAGAAAGATCAAATATTTTTGGGGTTTTTCTATGCAAAATAAAGAATGATGATGCATGCATATTTATTTTATTTTTATGCCACCACAGTAAATATCCTTGTGGGTTGTTACACACCACAAAATTACTCACATGGGGCTTAGAGTTTATCAAAATATATGCAAATAAACAAATATTTATTTTCTTTTCTAATGCAAGGCTAATGCTATAATGTAAATATGCTAAAAGAAAATAATTATGCAATGCAAGGAAATAAATATGGATAACTACGATCTTACCTTTTTCGGTGAGGGTTCGGTGTTTTTAAGTCCTTTGAAGAGGCGCCTTACCTTGTTGTATCCTTGAGTGTATTATCCTGATCTTGATGGTTGTGCTCCTTGAGATAGTGAGGATAGCATCACCCATGTTCCTTGCCTTATGAGTTGGAGTGAAACATTGATGTAGGCGTGTCTTGTTTAGTGTGCATGCTTGCAAGACATTCACTTGTTGAATTTTGGAGACCGGATAGGCTTCTCCACCTTTTTTGCTCAAAGTGTATCTTGCTTGCAAAGTCAATGTGTAGAGATCAAGTGATGGGCTCGTTGGTGGGAAAACACCAAATGCAAGTATCAAAAACTTCATTCATTCTTCTAACCATAGGCACAACAACAAGAATAGAGTTGATTTATTATCGCCTTTAAACCTAACTTGGGTGACAAGATCAGAAGATTGAACATAATTGTGATTATGTTCTTCCAAAACAAGGTAAGCAAAATTCTGCTTATAAGATGAGGACTAAGAGATCAAGAAAGGGTGGTAGGAACAACTAAAAGAAACAAAACATGTTGAGCTAATGAAAATGATCAAGCAAGGGTCTTTGCTCTAACATGTTTGGCTCTTTGTTTATAAACGTGCCATAGTTAAGGGAAAGCTTAAGTAATGATAACTTACCTCAAAATGTTACCTTATTATTGGAGTATGATAGCACCGTGAACACCTTGTGGTGGTCTTTTTTCTTTCGCCGAAGCTTTCTTATTTGGCCTCTTTATGTATCACATTCTTCACTTGTCTCCTTTATTGTATCAAGTCCTTTCTTTCTTGTCATTAAATTGTGCTTTTAGACCTTTTTAGCTCCTCCGATGGTTTTATTCCCTGTAATATTAGTTGACAAACAAATACCCTAAGGAATACAAGTAATTGTAAATAAGGGTAGAACTGTCATGGAGCTTAAGGTTACTTCTATGCGAGGAAAAGAAGTTTTGATTGGATATTTTATATGCTCACCATTACTTTCTCTCTAGTTGGAAATTTTTATGATATCTTAAGTTTGATTTTTATGCATGACATCTATTAATCATTCAAACTTTAGAGAGATAAAGTAATTGTGAGTAAAGGGATTGCAAACCAAAGATGTCCAGTGATGGGAGCTTGAGTAGAGGAAGAAGTAATGCCTGATGATCTTTAGAGGAGTCGACCTTCCTCCCCCATGCTTAAGCCTTCCTGTCACTCGACACTTCAAGTGTGAATGCTAGACCGTCCCTAATCGTGTGTTGCAATCACCATGTCCTTAGATATTGTTCATCCTTTGTTTCTGAAAGGTTAGTGACCAAGAATACCCAAGGGAACTTGTCCTAGGAACATGTTGTTGTTATTTGTTTTTTTTAGCATGAGCCTTCATGTGCCGGATATATATTATTATTTTTATATATTTTTTTTTTTTTAATTAGAACATAAGACAAAAGTTGGATACAAATATGTGATTTATATTTACTTCAATTGCCTTTTGATGTTCTTATGGACCTGTTGCTTTGTCCATCCACTTCTTTAGAGTGAGAGCTTTT